>OY978530.1:45425766-45725766 GCA_963854835.1 Megamerina dolium
TGTTTGGTAGAAAGCCTTGGATAAGGCCTACACCACTAATAAACTTAGCAGTATACAAAGGTCAGCATGTGCAGCGGTAGTCGGAGCATACTAACTAGAGAAAAGAAATATACGTCTGACAGGACACACTACATCATCTCGAAGATGAATTTCAATAGAAATTTCACGGTAGTTTTTCCTTTGAGGAAGGATTGGACTAAGGGATGTCTTTTAAACAGCTTCGACACCACAATCTACACGGACGGCTCTAAAATGGATTGTGGCGTAGGGGCAGGCATATATTCCGAGAGATTAAAAGTGGGCAAGTCTGTGCGCCTCCCCAACCTGTCTAGTGTATTCCAGGCGGAAGTGTTTGCAATCGGGGAAGCTTGTAGGATACTAATCGCAGACTTCAGATTCAAGCTCAATATAGCTATAATATCGGACACCCAAGCTGCAATTCAGGCCTTGAACTCAGCAGTCTTATCCTCCTTCCTAGTGGAACAAAGTAGAAGGAGTTTCAATACACTCAGCGAACTGCACAACGTTTCATTGATCTGGGCTCCGGGACACCGGAACATAGAAGGAAACGAAAAAGCCGACGAACTGGCAAGAAACGGATCTGCAATCCGGATCTTCACACCGCTGAGTATAGCTAAAAGAACCATCAATATAAAATATCTACAAATAGCGGATTGTAGGTGGAAAAGTCTTACGAAGTGTAAGACTAGTAGGTCACTCTGGCCTACATACAATCCTAAACAAACAACACTACTGATAAACAGGAACCGAAAAGATATTTCTAGACTGACGGCAGTCATTAATGGCTTCTGGCTCATCGGAGAACAGGTGGCCAAAATGGGGATGTCCCACAACGGCTTCTGCCACAGCTGTAACCAAGTGGAGGAAAAGGAAACGGTCCTCCACTTCCTGTGTAAATGGCCTGCCCTTTGGAAGTAGAGAACGAACACCCTAGGTAAACCATTCTTCAACAGTATTGAGGAGCTGGCGGAAATAAACATCAACAACCTCCTAAGGTTTCTAAACAGCACGAACTGGATCTAACCGTGCTGGCCACACAAACAACCTAACGAACAGTTGGAAACGAGGATGTGGTAACAAAACGGTGCGTAAGTGCTATTTGGACTCATAGATGAGTCACCACTTCAACCAACCAACCAACTGTTAGCACTTATATAGTGAACACGTGGGGAGTGACTGTAGGTGGGCCGCTTGATAAAAAGGCTCGTCAGGTGATGATGGGGTTGTTGTTGTTGTTGACGAGCTGCTGTCGCCACAAAATCAAACACACTTGTAGTTATTACTTTGGTTTGTTGGTTTAGGTTTGAAATAATTTTCACTTTTAGCTTTTAGATTTATTTATTTTTTTCAATTCACAACATTAATTTCTGAAACTTTATTTCTTAAATTATTTTTAGTTTTGCTTCTTTTTATTTTTTGTGGGTTCTGTTCATTTTAGTTTTTAAATTATAGGGTAAAGAAAACACCGCACTGCAGAGAATTTAAAGACAACCAATAACAAAATAATAATAAAATAATAAAAAAAACTTATTAGAAAGACATTGATTTTGATAAGAAATAAATAAAAATTCAAAAGCAAAGAGCGACAGAAGGGGAGAGAGAGTGAAAGAAAAGAAATGAAAAATAAAAAAAAGAGAGAGTGGGAGAAGATGAGTGATTAGTGGAATCGGAAGAGCCGGAATAAACGGTAATGCCAGATCACCAACTCAACCCATTCCCCCAATTCACCACCAAAATGCTCATGCAGCGCTATAAATTCACTCTGGCGTAGACACTCGTCACCCCTTGCAGGAATACTACAAAGGAGACGCAAAATTTACCCCAGGGGGAAAAATATTAAACGCAATTAAAAAAAAAGAATTTTAATTAAGGCTTAAAAAATACCGTGAATAAGAATAAAATATAATTAACAAAAAAATCCAAACTAGTCGAGAGAGTACAGAAATTTCAGTAAAAAACTTAAGAATCTTCTTCTTCTTATGTGGCCATAACAACCGAATATCGATTTAGGCCGAAAATAACATGCTTCGCCAGCCATCTCTGTTCTTCGCTAGCTGGCGCCAGTTAGAAATTCCAAGCGCCGTCAGGTTCTCCAGTACTTGGTCTTTCCACCTGAGGTTTGGTCTTCCTCTTCTGCGCCGTCCTCCAGCGGGTTCCGAATATAACACCTTCTTAGCTGGAGCGTGTTCTTCCATTCGCTCGACATGACCTAGCCAGCGCAGCCGCTGGATTTTGATGCGCTTTACTATGTCAATATCGGCATACAGCTCGTACAGCTCATGGTTGTACCTTATTCGGTACTCGCCACCAACGCAAATAGGTCCAAAGATCTTGCTTAGGACTTTTCTCTCGAAGACTCCAAGCATTCGCTCATCCGAGGTGAAAATTGTCCAGGCTTCAGTGCCATATGTGAGGAAAAGCATGATGAGAGACTTTTAGAGTGTAGTTTTCGTTCTTCGTGAGAGGGATCGACTTCTCAATTGCTTACTTAGCCCAAAGTAGCACCTGTTTGCAAGAGTTATCCTACGCATGATCTCCAAGCTGACGTCATTACTGCTGTTAATGCTGGTTCCAAGATAGACAAAGTCCCTTACTACTTCAAAAGCGTAGTTGTCAACAGTGACGTGCTGTCCAAGACGCCGGGACTCTTTGTTTGTTGACACTAGATACTTTGTCTTGCCCTCGTTCACCGTGAGACCCATCCGACGCGACTCTCTTTCCAACTCTGAGAATGCTGCACTGACTGCTCGCGTGTTCATGCCGATTATGTCAATATCGTCGGCATACGCTAACAGCATGACACTTTTGTTGAAAATAGTGCCATTATGTCGTAGATCAGCAGCTCGTATTATTTTCTCCATAATAAGATTGAAGAAGTCGCACGATAACGAATCACCTTGTCTGAAACCCCGTTCGGTATTAAACGGTGCGGAGAGGTCCTTCCCAATTTTCACTGCACAACGGGAGTTATGCAGTGTCATTCTACAAAGTCAAATGAGCTTTGCAGGAATACCGAACGCACACATTGTTGCGTAGAGGTAATCCCTTACTGGACTGTCGAAAGCGGCTTTATAATCAACAAATAGGTGGTGTGTGTCGATCTGTTTTTCTTGGGTCTTCTCCAGCAATTGGCGCAGTGTGAAAATCTGGTCGATGGTGGATTTACCAGGTCTGAAGCCACACTGATAAGGTCCAATCAGGTTGCTGAGCATAGGCTTCAACCTTTCACACAGTACGCTCGATAGAACCTTGTATGCGATGCTCAGGACACTTATTCCACGGTAGTTGGCGCAAATTGTGGGGTCTCCTTTTTTATGTACAGGACAGAGAACACTGAGCCTCCAATCATCAGGCATGCTTTCATCCGACCATATTCTGCTTATGAGCTGGTGCATGCGGGTGAGCAGCTCATCGCCTCCGGTCTTAAACAACTCGGCAGGCAGGCCATCAGCACCTGCAGCTTTGTTGTTCTTCAGCCTTAAACTGGCCGTTTCAACCTCGTCATAGTCGGGTGGTGGAATATCAACACCATCATCTGTAATTGGGGTTATCGGGCAAACTCCTCCACTGGCGGAATTGTTCGTAGCATCGCCATTCAGTAACGTGGAGAAGTGTTCCCTCCATAGGCTCAGTACACTCTGGACATCCGTAACCAGATTCCCATTTCCATCACGACAAGAAGAGGCTCCGGGATTTAAACCTCCACTCAGGCGCTTGATCTTTTCAAAGAATTTTCGAGTCTCATTCTTGTCGGTACACATCTCTATCTCCTCACACTCGCGTCTTTCCAACTCCCTCTTCTTGCACCTGAAAAGACGTCTCTCCGCACTCCTTTTCTCTCTATACCGCTCCTTAACAGCTCGCGTTGCGCCTGCACGCAGGGTTTTTCTGTAGGCGGCGTCTTTCTCTGCGGTAGCGTCGCGACACTCCTGATCATACCACTCATTCCTCAGAGGCCGGTAGTAACCGATTACCTCCTCGGCAGCAGTAGTCATGGAGTGGGATATATGTGTCCACCGTGCGCATGTATCATCAAGTGGGGGAGTGTTCTGCATAAGCAGATCCGATAGTCGAGTGGAAAATGCATCTGCTGTCTCTGGTGATCGCAGCTTACTGACGTCGAGCTTTCTTTGTGTGGGACTTCTCTTGTTATTTGCGACATAAAGGCGTGTGCGCACCTTAGCTGCAACAAGGTAATGATCCGAGTCGATGTTGGCACCACGGATCGATTTCACGTCCATCACACTGGAAGCATGCCTTCCGTCAATCACCACATGAACAATTTGATTTCTTGTACGTTGATCTGGAGACAGCCATGTCGCTTTGTGGATGTCGAGATGCTGGAATCTGGTACCACCAATTACCATGTTTCGTGCTGCGGCGAAGTCGATCAGCCTCATTCCGTTATCGGAGGTGTTCTGGTGGAGGCTGAATTTTCCGACAGTTGGACCAAAGGTACCATCCTTGCCCACCCTGGCATTAAAGTCGCCAAGCACGATTTTGATATCGTGGCGGGGGCAGCGGTCATAAGCTTCTTCGAGGCGCTGAAAGAAGCTCTCCTTGGTCACATTGTCCTTCTCATCAGTCGGAGCGTGGGCACATATAAGGCTGATGTTGAAAAATTTTGCCTTGATGCGGATTGTGGCCAGCCGTTCGTTCACAGGCATGAACTGTGAGACAAGATGTCGTAGTCTCTTGCTGACCAAAAATCCACATCCTAATTCGTGCCTTTCAGTATGGCAACTGTAGTAGATGTCACAGGACGCTCTTTTGGAGCAGCCCTGTCCTGTCCATCGCATTTCCTGGAGAGCGGTGATGTCAGCTCTGTATTTTTCGAGGACATCAACCAGCTGGATAGAGGCACCCTCCCTATAAAGGGATCGGACATTCCAGGTGCATATCCTGAATCAAAAATAAGAATCAAAAATAATTGAAGCAAACTCAATCAAAAAATTAATAGTTATACAAATGGCAGAGACTTTAAAATAACGTTGATTGTTATGCTATTCAGATAAGTGTACATTTAAAAAATCCTAAAATTAATTTTTTTTACATGAGAATAAAAAAGAGAAAATCTTCACTACAATTTTACAGGGAATAATATTCAACGGTTAAAAAAAAATAGTGATTAATATGATAATTAAATTTTCACTGAGGCATCGAATCTGTCAGTTATCTTGCTCGTAACAATATTGGCAAATCCGGTCTGATAGTTCTGCCTATTGTAACGAGCTAAAATATGAAATATGCACGTATGCATATTTTGCCTCGAGACATATTTCCCGAAATTAAGAAATTATTTATCCATACAAATGAGTTGCAGTTGGGTGTGAAAAAGCTGACAAAGCACTTTCCCACACAATTCGTAGTTCTGCACTTACGTAAGCATACATGTTTAGACAATTCACGATAACTAAAATCACGTGAACTACTCATGTTGTGAATATCAAAAAGTCGCTTTCTCACATAATGGGTATATACACAACATTTTTGGCGCAGCCGGTAGGATACTGCGAAATATCTCGTATATACAAGGTGTTTTACGTTCAACGTTTAACGCAGTTTAGGACCTTATTATAGTGTATGTTTGACCAAAAGTCAAATGGACACTAAAACTTAGGCAGCAATAGAACTAGACGTTGCAATAACAGAGTCAATCGACTTCGTGTGGAATTTGATTAAGCAACACAGCACATACTAGAAACTCCAGCTCATAAAATCGAAGGTACAACACGGAAAGGTACTAAATCCAATAAAGAAATTAGATGCCACGTTAAACGATCTATTGAAAAGCCACGCTGAAGCAGCCTTAAAACAAAAAAAAACGATTTAGCAGCAGAGATACAAATTAGTGCTCTGCGAACTCAGATCGCAAAGCAGGGATCCGACGCGGAACACCTAGAAGTAGAGATTACTAAGACTCTTAATAGAAATAAGGAATTAGAAGCTTTAATAAAAGAAAAGGGCATTTCAGAAGAATTTATAGGGAAACGGCTTAGAACCTCGGTTGACTCTGAGCAGCTAAGTGGACTCCAGACAAACGAGAGGAATCTCGAAAGAGAACGCTGCCTAGCACAGGAGACAGCTCTCCACCGTCGTACACCGGTACGAAAAACACAACCAGAAGTACAACCTGAATTAATGCTAAAAATGCGTGTTGACGAAATTGCACAGACCGTCTGTAGACTAGTCCCAGTACTCAATGGAGCGAAGTCTAAAGATGTGACGACCGAAGTACACCACTTCATTTCTGGGTGCGAATTAGCAAGAAAAGACATAAAACCCGACGAGTTGGAAGATTTCGTAGCTTGTATAAAACAGTGATTATATGGTGAAGCTTATAACTTGGTGCTAAGTAAGAAGTTCGCTAATATAGAGGAATTGTATACACTTCTGCGAAACGCATATTTGAAGACCATTCGCCTGGAACCGCTCACGCATCAAATACAAGTCGCACGCCAACTACCTCAGGATTATATACGTGTTTTTGCAAGGAAATTAGATGATTTAAAATCCACGGCGATACAGTGTATTAAGAATAGATACGGTGAGATCGGAGACCAAGCGTTGTTAAAAGAGCTAGAGGGGTATGCGAGGACATCTTTTATATCAGGCCTTCAAGACCCATTGTTAAAAACTCCGATGCTAGGTAAGACGGGCACGTTAGAAGAATTAGCAGAGGAGGCCGTATACGCGGGTATTCTGCTCGAAAGAGGACTACGGTTCAATCAGTTTGATATGGGAGCACTATATTCAAACGACGTTCACCATACTAAGGCCAGTAATACAGTGGCAATTCACCAGCACAGAAATGACAAGATGCCACTCGGAATGAACAAATACCAAAATAATAACGTAAGTCCCCAAAATAGCCAAAGGAAAGTTCCTACCGCCTCCTTCTACGACAAAAAGGGGCACACCAGAGGCGACTGTTTTGAGAGAAAAAACATGCCCTATTGCATAAAATGTAAAAAATACGTACATCAGTTCAATTTGTCATACACACCTTTTAGCAACAACAGGTCACAAGGAAAAGGCAATCAAGCACCTGCACCTGGTAAGGGAGGTCAAGAAAGCAAAGGACGTAATCGCGGAAATTCGAGAACAAATGTTTTTTCTGTAAGCAGCCGGGACACAAGATCGAAAACTGCTATAAACGCAAAGAATGGAAAAAACCCAGGGAAACCATGGAGGGTCCAGGTATGGCCAATAAACCGGGAACCCCAAAATTTTTCTAAAAGTAGGCCAGCTGAAATGGAAGGTGTCAGATATGCGATGGCGGAAGTTGGTAGTCAAGCGTCCAGGGGGATTGTTGAACCATCTTTCCCATCCAGTAATAACAAACATGGCTACTGTATTGGAGTCTCTGATGTAGATGATGTGTTCATTGAGTTTCCGTGTGAGGAATCAAAGCATGGAAAACTCATTTTACTTGTAGACTCTGGGGCAGATACCAGTTCAATAAAGTCATCAGTAATTGACGAATCTGTTAGCAAGAAGCGACATTTAAGGAAAAATCTTAGTGGTGCATTCTAAGGATTTGTCACCACGTTAGTGTCAATCGCAATCCAATATGAGAGGAATAAAGATTTGATTTTTTTGAGAAATATGAAGGTAGTCCCCATTAAAGTAAATACAAATTTCGAAACGATTATAGTAGAGAAGCAAGAAGTATATCCTGGAATATATTTAAGTGAGACATTGGGCAGTGTGACGGATAACACAGTGTATGTCTCAATTTGCAACACAAATATAGATTCATACATTGTAAATAAAAAGCTTAAAATTAATGTAATTAAATTTAATAATTTAGAACACGAAGAATACGACATAGCTCATAAAATAAATAACATTAAGGAAACTGAAAGCCAAAAAAGGGTTACCAAAATTATAGAAGCAATTAAGCTAGACGAAAACTTAAACATTGAGGAAAAGAGATCCATAGATGGAATACTTAAGTCATTCCACGATTTATTATTCTTGGAAGGCGACAAACAGTCTCACACCACAGGTATAAAACACACAATACCAATAAAAACAGACGAGGTGCCAATCAACCAAAGACAGTACAGGCTACCAGAAGCGCATTAAGGAAGAAATTAATAAGCACGTCGCCCTGGAATTCTCCCATAATTTTGGTGCCAAAGAAAGCGTTAAGAAAATGTTAAAAGAAAATGGAGGTTAGTAGTAGATTTCAGGAAATTAAATGACGCCACCTTAAACAAGTTTTTCCCATTCCCCGCATCGGTGAAATATTAGACCAGTTGGGTCATTGTAAATATTTAACTACACTTGATTTGGACAGTGGATATCATCAAGTGTTATTGAAAGAATCAGACAGAGAAAAAACAGCGGTTAGTACAGGTGTTGGCCACTATGAATTTAATAGAAAACCTTTCGGCTTGACAGGAGCCCCTGCCACCTTCCAAAGACTAATATACCATGTACTAACAGGACTTTAAGGTATAGATTGTTTTGTCTACTTAGATCACATCGTTGTCTATGGTCGAAACTTGTCACAACATGAATCGCGTTTACGTTGGTTGGACTTTTACGTAAACATAACTTGAAGTTATATATATATATATATATATATATATATATATATATATATATATATATATATAATATATATATATATATATATATATATATATATATATATATATATATATATATATATATATATATATATAACTGCGCTGCTTTGCTTTCGCTTCAAATATTATCAGCTACCGCTACTTTGCTACGTCGGTGCGCCAGCGCAGTTGTGCCACTGCTAGTTGCTCTATTTTCACATTTCGTCGCTACGCTAAAAACATTAGCAGCTGTCGCTACTTCGCTACATCGTCTTCGCTGTTGTTCTGCTCATCTCGCTGCGCTAATCATCATAACCCAATAAACATTTTTTCATTTTGCTTTGTCATTGCGCTCGTTCGTCGCATAGTTACCACGTACTTTGGTTGCACAGTCGGTTATTGCGGTATTTTTAGTCAACATTATTTTTTCTTAAAACCCGTTGGTGGTTAAGTTATACTTATACCAAATTACTCATCGAATGAACTTATAAAGTTATTTATCGAATATACCTTTTAACCAAATTGATACTCCTTTTTTTGATTTGCAATGACTTTGGAGGAATTAAAACAGCAACGCGCTAATATCAAAAAAAAAATATTACTCGTATAAAGAACATTGTGAAAGCTAGCCTGAGACCAGGTGGTAAATTGCTGGCCGTGCCTGAATATCGATGTAGATTGGGTATCCTTGAATCGTACTTCAAGCAAATATTATCAATACAAACGGAAATTGAAAAAGTAGACTGTGAGAATAACGGTCGTGCAGATTTAGAGGAATTGTACATTACAGCGAAGCTTACCATTCAATCGCAGCTAGCTGAAGACCACAATGTCACTCTGTCGGACACTACTTGCGTCATGCAATCTAGTCCAAGCTACCTAAGCTCAAACTGACTTCATTCAATGGCAAATATTCAGAGTATCACAATTTCAAGACATCCTTCAAACAAATAATCGATCGTGAACTTCATTTGTCGAATATTGAAAAATTTAACCATTGCCATTAAATTGCGCCGGACCGGCTCTAGAAACCATTGATGCATTTCAGGTCACCAATGAAAATTACCCCAAAGCATTAGAAAGGCTTAAATGTTGGTATGATAATCCAACACTCATATTTGTAGAAAATATTTCGTCACTTTTCGAATTGTCGTCAGTATCCAAGTCCAGCGGTACACAATTTAGAAGCCTTATTGATAAGGCGTCCGCGATCTATGGCTCATTGCTGTCATTGGGAACTGACAGCCAAATATCTCAGGCCATGCTGATTTATCTTGTACTACAAAAGGCTGATGAGGAGACAAATCGTAAATGGAAGGAGTCGTTATATTTCAAAACGTTGCCAACCTGGAATGACTGCTCAAACGTTTTGGAGAGACATTG
The DNA here is from genome assembly GCA_963854835.1 of Megamerina dolium. Taxonomy (NCBI): domain Eukaryota; kingdom Metazoa; phylum Arthropoda; class Insecta; order Diptera; family Megamerinidae; genus Megamerina; species Megamerina dolium. The sequence goes on from OY978530.1 coordinate 45,435,750, forward strand.
TCAATACTTAGATTCGAGCGAACATTATCATACTTCAGCGCGGGTACATCAAGGTGGAAACAAGATTACTAAATCAAGGAGCCAACACAAGGGATATTTGTTTATTTGCTCTAACTCCACGTGCTTGATGTGCTCGAGTGGTAACCACAAGATTTACAACAGTGATCGCTTCAAGACCCTTACTGTGGCTCAACGTTTTGACCATGCCAATAGAGAAAGCCTTTGTATCAACTGCTTGTCGAAGGGGCATCAACTATCAAATTGTTCATCGTCGCATAAATGCAGGGTTTGCTCTCAACGACATCATAGCTTGCTTCATCGTGGATCTGCGCTAGACTCGTCGACTTCAATGGTGCCGTCAACTTCGAGGGAAACGGCCGTACATACCCATATACACAATTCCACATTGGATCAAATTATCCTTGCTACTGCTATGGTCTTAGCTCGGGATGCATCTGGTGAATACCGATTAGGAAGAGCATTGTTGGACTCTTGCTCACAAGTGAACCTCATGACGGATGAGTTTTCAGAGAAATTGTTGTTACCACGAAGCAAACATAACTTTCAAATTCAAAGTATTGGTAAGTCAGCAACAAATATTAAATTTATGACTAATACCAACATAAGATCGCAAGCCACTGGGTTCGAATTACCACTTCCATTCTGCATAACGTCACATATTGCATACCAACCGGATTCAGACATAGACGTCTCATCATGGAACATCCCACCAAATATTGTACAGGCAGATAATGATTTTCACAAATCAAAGTAAATCGACTTGCTTTTAGGTGCAGAGAGCTTTTTCAGTCTTCTTGCGGTCGGTTAAATCAAATTCGGACATAATCTGCCAATTTTGCAGAAAGCGTTGTTGGGCTGGGTTGTTTCAGGCCGATATCGATTGAACACAACGACATTCTATACTACTTCATGTCTCTTCGAATGCGATCATTCCATAGAATCCAAATTGGAACGTTTGTGGATGCTTGAAGAAATTTCGGGAACAACAGAAGCGTTGTTGGGCTGGGTTGTTTCAGGTCGCTATCGAATGAACACAACGACATTCTATACTACTTCATGTCTCTTGGAATGCGATCATTCCATAGAACCCAAATTGGAACGTTTGTGGATGCTTGAAGAAATTTCGGGAACAACAGACACGTGTATACCTGAACAACATAGTTGTGAACGCCTATATACTGACACAGTTTCTCAAGATCTGAATTGCAGAGTAATAGTCAAGCTGCCATTCAAGGATGATCCGGCTTGTTTGGGTGACTCATACACGACAACTTTGCTAAGGTTTAATTCATTAGAACGACGATTGTCACGCTCTCCAGAGCTCAAGACGCAGCATATGAGCATATGAGCGAAGTTCAAACTCCCAAATTGAACGAACCTCATTATTATATTCCACACCAATGCGTATTGAAGCCAAACAGTACATCGACGAAATTTAGGGTCGTTTTCGATGCATCATGCCGAACTACAACGCAAAAATCACTCAACGACATACAAATGGTGGGACCTAACCTTCAACGCGAGCTTATAATTCTCCTTCTTCGTTTGCGCTTACTGCGGACATCGTCAAAATGTACCGACAGGTACTAGTGAGTCCAGAAGATCGAAGGTTCCAATATATTTTATGGAGAAGTGCACCACATGAAAGAGTTCGTACATTCCAACTCAAAACATGTTGTAAAATCATCATTTTATGTTGACGATTTGTTGTGCGGAGCTGACACGCTTACGGAGTTGTCACGCATAAAAAGCGAGGTTACAGATCTTTTAAAATTAGGCGGACTTGATTTGGCAAAATGGCGTTCCAATCATCAAAAATTTAGAAGCGAACGTTCCGTAAAGGATTTAAACATCGACACGTCCATTACGAGTACACTTGGGTTAAAATGACTCATGACTTCTTTTTATTTTCCTTTGAACCCAAGCAAAACTTCAATCGCATCGTCGCTGTTCGATCTCTTGGCACCAATAATCATTACCGCTAAAATCCTTCTTCAGGGACCGTGGCTGCTAAACCAAGATTGGGATGAATCTGGTCCGCAGAATATTCACTTCGATTGGCTAAACTTTGTCACTAGTTTGTCAAAGCTCTCATCAATCAACATTCCACGCTATTGCTTGTCAACAAACTTTAAATCCCTTCAGCTTCTTGGATTCTGCGATTCGTCGATTCGCGCTTATGGTTGTGGAATTTATAATCGTACTATAGACAGTACTGGAATTGTTCGCGTTAACCTTTTTACGGCAAAATCAAGAGTCGCGCCTAACAAGAAGCAATCATTGCCAAAGCTAGAGCTCTGCGGCGCACTTCTACTTGCTCGACTTTTCGCAAAAATAAAATCACTTTTTTCTAATTATAATTCCGATGTATATCTTTGGACAGATTCGCAGATTGTACTTCACTGGCTCAAATTGCATTCCGCTACGCTTTCTACTTTCGTTGGCAACAGAGTTTCGGAGATTCAAGATCTAACTGCTGGTGCTCTTTGGCGGACAACGTTTCCCGAGGAAGTACCTCTGCGGAGCTTGCAAATTCGATTTGGTACATTGGGCCCCCTTTTCTACAGGAACACGCGAGTAAGTGGCCTAATCATAAGATAGAACACGTCCACATGGAAGTGGTGAACTCAGAGATACGAAAATCGGTACTTAAGGTAATGGTAAAACCCAATTATATTCTTGAGATTATCGATAGGTGTAGCTCCTACGCTCGTGGAATACGATTAGTTGCCTGGATTTTTCGTTTCTACAACAGCATTCGCAAGCATCAAACGAATACCTTTATTGAATACCTCTCGCCTGAGGAGTTGCATCACGCTTTGCTGTGCTTCATTTAGAATGTACAAAAAAAACACTTAGATGGAGACATTCTTTTGCTTCAGAAAGAGTCAACGACAAATGGCACGCTGCGTTACCTTAACCCATTCTTGGATTCCACGGAAGGATTCGAATTGTTGAAGGTCGGTGGACGAGTTAGCAAATCTACCATAAAGTCGAAAACACCCCATTTGACTTCCCAGCAAGTGCAGCTTCGTTGAGCGTTACATTCGGCACTTACACGTCAAAAATTATCACGCAGGACCTAAAGCTCTAGTAGCATTAATTCGCCTTCAGTTCTGGATTGTGAATGCACGCGACGTAACGAGGCGCATCGTCAGATTCTGCATCCACTTCGTTCGATACAAGCCAGCAACTGCTGCAACATATGATGGGAAACCTACCAGTGGAACGTTTAACTCCATCGCGGCCATTTGATCGCTGCGGTGTAGATTTTTGTGGACCAGTAAACATATATCTACGTATTAGAGACAAGGTACCCTGCAAAACCTACATTGCCATTTTTGTGTGCCTCGCGACTAAAGCGGTGCACATCGAAGTCGTCTCAGACCTAACAACAGAGGCATTTTTGGAATCGCTCAAACGTATGATCGGACGAAGAGGACTTCCAACCCACATATTCTGCGATAATGCAAAAGCCAGTTTTTTGCAAGCGCCAAATTTTGTTGGCGCTTGCAGAAAACTAGCTGAGTTGAAGGTATTTATGTTTAAAAAACGAACTCAAGACATCATTATTAAATATTGTGCTAATGAATTTGTTAATTTTCATTTCATACCGCTCAGAGCACCTCACTTTGGCGGTATTTGGGAGGCTGCTGTCAAATCTGCTAAGGGTCATTTAAATCGCAGCATGATGAATGCCAGGCTAATATTCGAGGAGATGTCCACTCTAATGGTCGAAATCGAAACAGTTCTTAACTCTCGACCGATTTCACCACTTTCAGCCGACCCCAGCGACTACGAAGCGTTAACTCCCGGTCACTTCATCATTGGAGGCGCTCTGAGGGGTCTACCGGAGCGAACGATAGCTACCGACATCAACCATACTGAAAAATGGGCTCAAATCACGGCCATCAAGCAAAGGTTTTGGAACCGTTGGTCGCACGAATACCTCAACGAACCTCAAATGCGTACAAAATGGGTTGCAGATCGACCAAATGTTGCCAAAGACACAATGGTAATCATCCATGAGGACAACACACCACCGCAACGGTGGCAAATGGGTCGCATTGTCAACTCCATCCCAGGAAAGGATGCACGCGATCGAGTGGTTGACATACGCACTTCAAGAGGCGTCATTCGGAGCCCCATACACAAAATTGCCGTTCTACCTGCTTGAAGGTTCCTTCAACGTGGCCGGGATGTTTGGTCACAGATTGAGAATCACTGCATCACCGGTTGGATCACATAATTTGATATACATACTTTTATTTATTTTCTTATTTACCTTAAATGTCTATATCATGCAATATGCAATTATGATCGTACATTGAATCCATTTGTACTCTCATTAATTGCTTATGATATATACATATATACATATATACATATTTATACATATTTAGCCTTACAACAGGTAAGGATAAATTCTCTAATTTAAAATATGTATACCTAATCTCCAATAATGTAACACACATATTTACAAGAACGAACGAAGTATATTCCGAAGTAAAAGTAATTATGTATTAGTTTATATACTTAAATCATGAGACGAAAAAGAAATTGAATTTCGTTAAATAAATCAGTCTAATCGTTGACCACATCAAAGCCACATCATCTCGTTTGTTTAAGGGTACAACCCAATTGATAATTCGGTATATATATACATTTTGGTATTTATCGCGGTTGAGGAAAACGCTCCTAACCCAACATGCATATTTTGCCTCGCGACATATTTCCCGAAATTGTGAAATACATATTTATCCATGCACATACCAACATTGCTCGAAGTTGTGATATACACAATCCATATTAATATTACTTATAATTGTTGAATGTCAGAACATTGAGCCAACTGAGTTGCAATTGGGTGTGAAAATGCTGACAAAGCACTTTCCCACACAATTCGTAGTTATGCACTTACGTAAGCATAACTGTGTAAGAATACATGATAACTAAAATCACGCGAACTACTCATGTGTGTGAATATCAAAAAGTTGCTTTCTCACGTTGCTTTATATACACACATGTGGAGTGCATTGATCGTGTACATAAATACATGCGTGCATACACAGAAGTGGTGTGAATATATTATGGTATGTTATATGTTGGAATGTGGGTAGATTGATATGTGGCTAGTATTAGAAAAATGGCATATAAGCTACCAGCTTAGTGAAGGCAGTCGCTTTTCAGTTGTGAGTTTTGTACCGAGTGTGAAGTGCTAGAGTGTAAGAAATTGTAAAATACTGCGATCCTTACGAGACCCTCCAGTATTAGTGTAAAAGTGCAAAATTGAAAGTAACACCAGGAATAAAGCGAATACCCAATTTCGCAAGTATCATTGATAAAGTATAATTGTTTTATTTCAGCTAACTAGTGTGATAGTCTCGAAGGATATTTAGGAACTTAGGTCTAGGTGCTAATCTTGTGCGTTACAACCTTGAGTCTAGCCGTTAGGTATTTAGTGAGTGTTGTGGAAGAATAGTACACAACATCAGTAATCAGTGTTCGAGCAATTGTGGCAAATCTACCACTTTTTTTCTCATTTCTACCGCAACTAATACAGTAAGCTTGAAACTTATCATATTAGATCATTTTTGGCCATTTTTATGTTTTTTTCTTTTTTAATTGTATGATCTATTATGAATGTGCTAATCACATTTTAATAAAACAAATATGTGAAAGTAGTAAAATATTTGAGCCACCTAAAGAATTTTAAAATGATTGACTTGCATTTTGTTCCCATAACTTTAACTTACAGTATATAGATTAGTACATACAAGTATAAATATATGATTTAGTTTTTTATATGAAAAGAGAGATCTCTGTATTTTAAATACTGCTCTAAATTTATATTTTAAGTTAACTATGTATGTTAGGTACATAAATATGTTCCCAAAAGTTTATCTTTTAATGTACAAGAGCAGTCCCAGAACTAATCGACCTGACATATAGATGGCGGTAGTAGTTTGAGAAATATTACTTTGGTGAAAAGTGGCAACCTTATAAAACATATGTTTCATATGGTGGTTGGGCTTGTGCCCATCTGTGAAAGACTGAGCTGTGCCAACGAAATGCCTAAGCCTGGAGATGCCAGACTGAGACAGATACGCGACTAGGTGGCCGTTAAACACCACCCCCAAGGGTGCCTCGACATCCTCGAACTACGGTGAAACCGACTGGCTGCAGGACAGAGGAACAAGTCCGAAAGGAATGGGGGGGAATTGGGCTCTGGAACTGCTTCGGCAGTTAAGGAGACTAACCCAATGTCCTCAACGAGTAATAGACAGGCTTCCGGCGTAACACTCACTTTCGGAGAGGCCAGGATGCAGACAGGTCTGAGTGTCGCAGGAACTAAACGGCACCTGCGCTATCTCAAAGAAGGCTTACCGGCAGAAGACGCTTTGAAGAAGGTGCGGGATCGGGCTCCCAATAATACTCCTCAGGTGAGGAAAAGGGCCGCGGACACGATCAGCCCACCAGACGAAAAGCATGCAAAGAAGACAAAACTGGATGGTAGGAGAAAACCTTCAGGGTTTTGAACACAATAAGGAGGCCGGGCGTAGGCTATGCTATTGCCACAAAAGGCATTAGGCTGGCGATACTCCCGAAACTTTACCCTGAACATATACGCACACGTGAGCAACTCCTCGTGGAGGAAATGTATAAGGGTTGGAAGTCGAAGCTGAAATTCGACGATATTCACTTTCTACAAGGATTAATACTGGTCGATTGTGAAAACGAAGAAGTAGCTGAGTGGCTCATCGGAATAGTTCCAACTCTATCAGGATGAAACCGAGCAAATTACATGCAAGGGAGATGATATCCCCGCTGCGCATTTGGTGACGGTTTACATTCCAAGAAAAGCAGGAGTGGAAACGGAGAAACTGCTGAAACTGAGGGTCATCCAAAATAAGTACCTCCATACTCATTTATGGAGAATCTTTAGCAGCAAAGACCTGAAGCTGCTAACGATAAGAGTAGATGACGAGTCGTTGGATGCAATCAAATCCAACAACTGTAGGTTAAACTACAGGTTTGGTTGCATCCCAGTCTATTTGCATAGGAAGAAGGAGAAGGCAATGAAAGAGAAAAAGGCTACATCAGGGGACGCACTACCCAAGGATGTAGCAGATAAGTTAGCGGTAGAGGTCACCAGGGATGATAAGGTAGAGGAATTCAATCTACTACCTGATGAAAGTGAGGAGCTTGACGACCTAGACCTGGCCATGTTAAACCTGAGGCCGAAAGATGAGTCGAATAGAGTCTCCCTGTCAGAGATCGATGAGATTCAGACAGTGGATGTACTCGATCTGAATTAACAGTAGAAAATGGACAGCACTAGTGTCACTCAGATCAACCTACACACGCTAAAGTGGCTTAGGCGATAATCGCGAGGGCAATGCTCTGGTCTAAACTGAGCATAGTGCTGGTTCAAGAACCCTGGATATTCAGGGGCTAAATAAGAGCCTTGGCGAACAAAAAAAAAACATGTAATATCGGATATACGGTGTGATAACCCGAGAACCTGTTTGATATTTACCAATAACATGAATTTTCTTCGTCTTTCAGATTTTTTTTTTGAGGGACCTAGTGGGGGTACAAATCCCGGTGATCCTAAACGAGACTACCAAGGAAATTGTAAAAGCAACAGCCTATCTACCAGGGGAAGACCAACAGCTACCACCTGCCGTAATCCAAAAACTGATAGAACACTGCCAAAGGAAGAAAATGCCGTTAATACTCGGATGCGACGCAAATGCGCACAACGAGGTCTGGGGCAACACGGACACCCACACACCGGGTGAGTACCTTCTTGAATTTATTCTAAGTAATAGACTAGAATTATTAAATATTGGCAATACGCTAACTTTTGTTACTACCACGCGCAGTGAGGTCCTAGATGGGTCAGTGAGCTGGTAACAAACTGGTATGTGTCGACTGAGTCATCAATTTGGGATCATAGAACAATATGATTCGATATCGAAGGTTCATCGCTAGTAAAGAAAATTTTAAGGAATTCTAGGAAAACATGCTGGGAAAAATACTCAGTAAACCTGAGAACAAATCTAAACCAGCTTGGGAGATAATACCAGGAACGAAATAGAAATAGAAACCGTGGTAGAAAGCTTTAATAAAACCATTATTGGGGCTTATGAGGACAGCTGTCCAATAAGTAAGGTCAGCTACAAAAAGGATGTACTTTGGTGGAATAATGACCTAAAGAATCTGAGAACTAGGCTTCGTAGACTCTTTATCCGGGCAAAAAATACTGGGGATTGGGAAACTTATAAAAACACTCAGTTACTCTACAATTAGGAGATCACAGAAGCAAAGCGAGAAAGCTTCAGAAATTTCTGCAGTAGCATAAAAGAAACTGGGGAGGCATCAAGACTATATAAAGTAATGGCTAAGACGAGTAGTCTAACCTCTACCAACCTTAAAAAGAAGATGGAAGTTATACTGAGAGTGAGGAAGAAAAAGTTTAACTTCTTCTAAACTTACTTTCCACGATCTTCTATCACATCAGGAGGAGAGCAAACTGAACGTTTTAGTATAATAAATAGGACAAACTGGAACACTGCAACGGAAATATGCAGTGAGCCGAGGGTGGGGTGGGCGGTAAGCACCTTAAAACCGCTGAAAGCCCCAGGTATGTATTGCATATTTCCTGCACTACTACAGAAGGGCAAAAAGAATATATCCTAAGTATATGAACTAAGATCGTCAGGATCAGTATTGCATTGCATACCGAAGGTCGGCAAGAAGGATCCTCTTTATCCGAAATCCTTCAGGCCACTTTGCCTATCTTCCTTCGTGCTTAGAGTACTAGAAAAAGTCGTAGACAACTACATCAGAATAACCATTCTAGTAAACTCTCCGTTACATGTGTATTAGCATGCGTACAGGTCAGGCAGATTTACAGAAACTGTAAAACAATAGAAGCGCAATCCAGGAAAGTATAGAAATTAAAGAGACAACATTATGCGCTTTTCTAGAAGGTGCTTTTGATGACACTCCACATAAATCCATTCATAAAGCCCTGATTAATAGAGGTGTTAAGCAGACTTTAACCCTATGGATGAGCAACATGCTCTCGCTAGGAAGGTAGAAATACTAACTAGTACAGGAAGCATAATAGCAAACACCTCACGGGGATGCCCAAAAGGGGGAGTGCTATCACCGCTAATGTGGAGTGTGGTAGTAGATGAACTTCTTGTAGAACTAGATAACTCTGGTTTACAATTTCAAGGTTATACATAATATGTAGAGGAAAGTTGGAAACTATTCTATGTGACTCAATCCTGCTAGACTAAAACTAACAAAAAAATGGTGCAGCAAAGTGGGGCTGAGTATTAATCCAGTAAAAACCAAAATTGTTCCATTGACTAGGAAATACAAATTTAGGAATCGAAAAATTATTAGCTCTAGCTTAGAGATAGAGGTACAGAAAGAAGTCCAATTTCTGGGCGTAATACTTGACCAGAGCCTACGATGGAGGACACATATAGAAAATGTGGCGAAAAAGGCCACTAGAATATTTATGATTTGTAAATCGATAGCAGGGAAAAGTTGGGGTTGCACGCTAAAGATACTGAGATGGATATACACTCTAATCGTTAGACCCATGATAACCTACGGAGCTGTAGTCTGGAGGAAACCAGGCAGGATTCAGAGACTGGCATGCGTATGTATAACAAGAGCTATGCGTACATGTCCAACAGCATCATTGAAAGTTATCTTGGAACTTACACCTCTTCATATTCACATTCAGTCCCAAGCAAAGAAGGCTATCATGAGAATGACTGCTGTTAATAGCGGACCAGACAGATGGATGGATCGCAAGAAACATGATGATTTAATAAAGCAATATCCTGAAGTCGGAATGTCGAGGGACTCAATGCATATGGAATTTAGCTTTACTAAGCGATTCCAAACATAGTTCAGTAATAAAAACAAATTGGAAGGTATATCTTAAACATACGGGATAAACCAGAACATGATAATATGGTGTACGGAGGGCTTCTTGACTAATAAAGAAGCCGGAGCAGGAATGATAGACCCGGGGATAAAATACTCGGAGCCTTTTGATAACAATACTACTGTCTTTCAAGCGGAAATACAGGCGATTGACAGGTGTGTCCACCTCAACAACATGCTTCAATATTGGAATAGAAGAAGTGCAATCCTGACAGACAGTCAGGCTGCTATCAAGGCACTGGACTTTATCCAGGTGAAAGCAAAACTGGTGTAGGAATGTCTTGACAAGCTGAATAAACTTGATGAAAATAAACAATTACGGATCCTTTAGGTTCCAGGACATATTGAAGTTGGAGACAACGAGCTAGCGGATAGGCTAGCCAGAAAGGGAGCAGCAACACTCTTTGTAGGCCCAGAACTCTTCTGTGGTCTGGGCAAAGGAGCCTTATCCATGTTCATTAAAAGGAGTGAAGAATCAGAAACACAATCATACTGGGAAAACCTGCCAGGGCCTATAACTTAAAACGACTTGAGGAATGCATCAGTTTAAGCAAGAATAATATAAGAATCATCACGGGATTATTGACAGGACACTGGTGGCTGAATTATCACTTAAAGAAACTGGGAATCTTCTGGGACGAAACCTGCCGATATTGCAAGGAGGAGGATAAAACTGCAAAACATGTGTTGGGGACGTGTCCAGCACTTATGTATACGAGAAAGAAAAACTTCGGGGAATCTGTAAAACCGGAAAATGCAATACAACCCTCTAATAATAATAATAATAATAATAATAAGTTTCAAGGCGACCCGTTGTTTAGTATTTTTTTTTTGAGCCATCGAAAGTAAACGACCTTAGTGAATTTGTAAACATGGAAAAAATTGGTCACCGTTATGTAATTCAATACTTTCATTTGTAAGGTCTCAGTCCAACGAATATTAAAGCCGAACTAGATTCTACTATGGGGGAGTCTGCTCCTTCGTTTACGACCACAAAATATTGGGTGGCAGAGTTTAAACGAGGTCGTATGAGCTGCCAAGATGAACACCGTAGTGGTCGACCAATGGCCGTGGCCACGCCAGAAACTATTAAGAAAATCCACAAAAAGGTATTGGATGATCGCCGGCTGAAGGTGCGTGAGCTAGGTGAAATTTTAGGCATTTGAAAAAGTGCTATACATCGTATATTGACCAAAAATTTGGAGATGAAAAAGCTGCGTGCAAGATGAGTGCCGCGGTTGCTGACAATAGAACAAAAACAACGTCGTGAAGATGTTTCTATAGAGTGTTTGGCGATGTTTCACAGTAATAAAGCAGAGTTTTTGCGTCGGTTCTTAACCATGGATGAGACATGAGTCCACCGCTTCACATCTGAGACAAAGGAGCAGTCAAAACAGTGGACTGAAAGAGAAGAATCGTGTCCAAAGAAGGTGAAGACAGTTCCATCTGCAGGCAAGGTTATGGCGTCTGTTTTTTGGGATACCCGCGGGATAATTTTATTTGATTATCTTCAAAAAGGAAAAACAACCAACGGTGAGTATTATGCTAATTTGTTGCATCGTTTAAATGATGAAATTAAAACAAAAAAACCGCATTTGGCGAAAAAGAAAGTGTTGTTTCATCAAGACAATACACCAGTTCACACATCCACTACTGCGATGCCCAAAACCAATGAGTTTAAGCTCAAATTGCTTCAGAATGCAGCTAATTCGCCAGATTTAGCTCTTTCGGATTATTTTCTATTTCCAAATTTGAAAAAATGTATTGGTGGTAGAAGATTTGCAAATAATGAAGAGGTGGTGCATACTATAAAAATGGCATCGAAGCTATAGAATATCGCTGGGAAAAGTGTATAGAGCTAAATGTTGAGAAATAAAGAAAAATGTTCCCAAATTTGTTGTTTTCTTTGTTAGGTCGCGTAGCTCTAGGACCGCCCTCGTAAGTACATACATTTGTGATTTAATTTTGACAAGCGATTTTTGAAATGTTTTAACATGTGTAACAATGAAACGTGAAATGAATATTTTTGTATATACATTAGTAATAAATGTGAAAAATTACACTTTTTGAAGAATAACAAAAAACAACTTTATAAATACCAGCATCTTTTAATTTATTAAAATTTACCACTAAATTTAAATTTTAAACATACATGTCGCCAAAAAACATTTTTGTCCGTATAAACGGGAACGAAACATCAAAAGTGAATAGAAAATGTTTTTCGTGTCTAAATATGCACTACGACAAAAGTAAAAACATTATCATGCGCCGCATAATCAAACAGCAAGCATGTCTGTCAGCAACTGATAATGTTTTTGCTTTAGTGCTTTTGCCAACAAAAGAAGATTGCGCCCATCAGAGAAGATTTTTCTAGATTTGACGTCGCATAATGGCAAACAAATTGAAAAGAAAAATACATAGTATAATTAACCAATTAAGGCAATCATCAAATTTGTTTTCATGTCATTCACAGTATATGCCAAAGCAAGTTTAGGCAGTGACATAATATGTCAAAACTCCAAGCATTCGCTTATCCGAGGTGGAAAATGTCCAGGCTTCAGTGCTATATGTGAGGAAAAGCATGATGAGAGACTTTTAGAGTGTAGTTTTCGTTCTTCGTGAGAGGGATCGACTTCTCAATTGCTTACTTAGCCCAAAGTAGCACCTGTTTGCAAGAGTGACCCTTCCCAATATCTCCAGGCTGACGTAATTACTGCTGTTAATGCTGGTTCCAAAAGCATAGTTGCCAACAGTGACGTGTTGTCCAAGACGCCGGGACTCTTTGTTTGTTGACACTAGATACTTCGTCTTGCCCTCGTTCACCGTAAAACCCATCCGACGCGACTCTCTTTCCAACTCTGAGAATGCTGCAGTGACTGCTCGCGTGTTCATGCCGATTATGTCAATATCGTCGGCATACGCTAACAGCATGACACTTTTGTTGAAGATAGTGCCATTATGTCGTAGATCAGCAGCTCGTATTATTTTCTCCATAATAAGATTGAAGAAGTTGCACGATAACGAATCACCTTGTCTGAAACCCCGTTCGGTACTAAACGGTGCGGAGAGGTCCTTCCCAATTTTCACTGCACACCAGGAGTTATGCAGTGTCATTCTACAAAGTCGAATGAGCTTTGCAGGAATACTGAACTCAGACATTGTTGCGTAGAGGTAATCCCTTACCGTACTGTCGAAAGCGGCTTTATAATCAACAAATAGATGGTGTGTGTCGATCTGTTTTTCTTGGGTCTTCTCCGGGATTTGACGCGGTGTGAAAATCTGGTCAATGGTGGATTCACCAGGTCTGAAGCCACACTGATACGGTCCAATCAGGTTGCTGAGCATGGGCTTCAACCTTTCACACAATACGCTCGATTGAACCTTGTATGCGATGCTCAGGAGACTTATTCCACGGTAGTTTTCGCAAATTGTGGGGTCTCCTTTTTTATGTACAGGACAGAGAACACTGAGCCTCCAATCATCAAGCATGCTTTCATCCGACCATATTCTGCTTATGAACTGGTACATGCAGGCGAGCAGTTCATCGCCTCCGGTCTTAAACAACTCGGAAGGCAGGCTATCAGCACCTGCAGCTTTATTGCTCTTCAGCCTTAAAATGGCCGTTTCAACATCGTCATAGTCGGGTGGTGGAACATCAACACCCTCATCTGTAATTGGGGTTATCGGGCAAACTCCTCCACTGGCGGAATTGTTCGTAGCATCGCCATTCAGTAACGTGGAGAAGTGTTCCCTCCATAGGCTCAGTACACTCTGGACATCCGTAACCAGATTCCCATTTCCATCACTACAAGAAGAGGCTCCGGGATTTAAACCTCCACTCAGGCGCTTGATCTTTTCAAAGAATTTTCGAGTCTCATTCTTGTCGGTACACATCTCTATCTCCTCACACTCGCGTCTTTCTTGTTTTCTTTTCTTGCGCCTGAAAAGACGTCTCTCTGCACTCCTTTTCTCTCTGTACCGCTCCTTAACAGCTCGCGTTGCGATTGCACGCAGGGTTTTCTTTTGGCGGCGTCTTTCTCTGCGGTAGCGTAGCGACACTCCTGATCATTCTTCAGAGGCCGGGAGTAACCGATTACCTCCTCGGCAGCAGTAGTCATGGAGTGGGATATATGTGTCCACCGTGCGCATGTATCATCACCATTTTTCGTGCTGCGGCGAAGTCGATCAGCCTCATTCCGTTATCGGAGGTGTTCTAGTGCAGCTTACTGCCGTCAAGCTTTCTCTGTGTAGCACATCGTTTATTATTTCCTACACATAAGCATGTACGCACTCTGGCTGCAACAAAATAGTAATCCGAGTCGATGTTGGCACCACGGATTGATTTCACGTCCATCACACTGGAAGCATGCCTTCCGTCAATCACCACATGATCAATTTGGTTTTTTGTTCGTTGATCTGGAGACAGCCATGTCGCTTTATGGATGTCAGGATGTTGGAATCTGGTACCACCAATTACCATTTTTCGTGCTGCGGCGAAGTCGATCAGCCTCATTCCGTTATCGGAGGTGTTCTAGTGCAGACTGAATTTTCTGACAGTCGACAGTTCGACCAAAGCTACCTTCCTTGCCCACCTTGGCATTAAAGTCGCCAAGCACGATTTTGATATCGTGGAGGGGGCAGCTGTCGTAAGCTCTTGCTGACCAAAAATCCACATCCTAATTCTTGCCTTTCAGCATGGCAACTGTAGTAGATGTCACAGGACGCTCTTTTGGAGCAGTCCTGTCCCGTCCATCGCATTTCCTGGAGAGCGGTGATGTCAGCTCTGTATTTTTCGAGGACATCAACCAGCTGGATAGAGGCACCCTCCCTATAAAGGGACCGGACATTCCAGGTGCATATCCGTAAATCGTTGTCCTTTTTCCGTTTGCGGGGGTCATCAACAAAAGCGGTAGTCCTTATCCGAGGCATTGCTGTTTTTTTTCATTGGGGGGTTTTTTATGTGGCGGGTCCCAAACCAAGCGCACAACCTCTAACCGCGGAGATTTTCGCCACTCACTTCAGCCGCCTCCCAGCTGGTGCCAGGAAGATGTTGCCCGGTGGTCGCCACATGGAGGGCCCCCATTAATAATAATGAAGACGCCATCATATAGTAAACAAAGCAAGCTGCATGACTACCCTTCATTAACAAATAAAGGCATCATCACATAGCGCTCAGATCAAACTACATGACAGCCAGTGAGTTGACTTGCGATGAGTTCAACAAAGATTGCGCTAGCCCCACCCGTGGCAGTTAGCCACATTACCTTGCGAAAACACCACCAGACCACCACAATAATGTAGTAGTAGTTCCATTAGTACTGAGCCGAACACTCTTCTAGTGTCGGTGAATTGATTTCCAATAGGCAATCGTGCGGAATTCGGTACTTCTCCTATAACAAGAGTTTTTACGCTGCTCTCTTGTTTGAACCTGGCTGACTGAGGAATAACTCAGCTGGGAAACAAGAGGCACGTGTTATACCTTTCACACTCAATTATCAAGTAAGATGCGTTTATAAAAATTTTAACCACTAAGATAATGGGTGCAAGCTACCCAACAGGGTCGAAAAGTTTGGCAATCATAGAAAGAATTTGCCGTTTCGTGTGAGTTGTTTTCCGAGCAATAACTGAAACTTTAAAATAGAATTTGTAGGCGCAAGCATTTCACCTTATACCTGATTCTTTTACGGAACTGGAATCTTCAAAAAGTTTACATCCAGCAAATATTCCTTAGGAAAATCTACAAGCAGTTTCGAAGAATTTGAGCAGCTAACGGGTGTGTATCTTGTGTCTCATTGGCGAGTTGCAATAATGTACGTGTCACACGATAAGTAGCGCAATTGATACCTAAAGTTACATTTTGCAACTCGAAATCCAACACTTCTTCAGTAGTAGAAGAGCGATATAAAATCCGTTGAAATGGATAATGTTCGGATCGACAAGTATTTTTCGATACATTTTCTCAATATCGCTATTAAAAACAAATCTGAATAATCGCCCTCGTATCATAAGTAAACGTAGATCCAATTCCAAAACAGGGCCAAAACATGAATTAGATCATTTAAACTAGACCCATTTGAAGTTTTGCTAGACGTATTAAAAACAACATTAAGTTTTGTCGTAAGACAATCAGATTTGGATGTTTCGTATGTTGAGTTCAATGGCAATTGGTTTCGCATGAGATAGTTCCGCGTACTCTTCAATCACTCTGTTGTACAAGATTTTAACATCTGGTTTCTTGAGAAGAGGAGATTCATTTTGAAGAAACCGAGTGAAGGCAAGATGTCGTGAATACCTTAAACTCAGCTCCCTATTTGAAGTTTAAAAAAAAAAGCGTCGCTATATACCGACCTCCGTCATTGCGACGTGTGGTGCTAATAACGTTTTGTTCACGTCTTTGGACGCCACCTGAAAGAATTTCCGCTTTAGCGGTTTGCTAGAATTGGCCTAAGTTGCTAGGTTAATTTCAGAAATGAGTAGTCACCGTCGGTAATTTCAAGAGTTTTCGCAAACGACCTGAGATAAATGATGCTTAAGATGATGGATCTATCAAAGCCCGAGCTAAGTGGCAAATGTGTACCTGTGCAATACCTAAGAGTACACTATTGCTTCTGGTTACATTCGAAAAATTGTAACCTGGCGATAAAGTAGTGGACTGTATTTGTTGTTTATATGTATTTGACTCAATGAAGCGTGACCCCGATTGAGTATTACAATGAAAGATAGAAACCAGATTGGAGCGTGACCTCGAAATAGCATTTGAAACCGATGCAAACATTGGTGCAGTGAAGCGTGACTCCGAAGCACCAGCCGAGCTGGTTAATGGTTGATCAATGAGACGTGATCCTGATTGATTATTCGCTGTAGACAACGATTCAGAATTTATATGTATAAGCGTATGAGGATGCTTATTACATACTGTGCAACTATGTGGATTCTTACTTACTACTTACTTATTTATGTGGCCATTACAACCGATAATCGTTTTAGTCCGAATCTACCATGCATCGCCAGCCAAACCTTTCCTTTGCTAGCTGGCGCCAGTTAAAGATCTCAAGCGCTGACAGGCTCTCAAGTACTTGGTCTTTCCATCGGAGGTTGGGTCTGCCTCTTCTACGTCGTCCACCAGCGGGTTTCGAATAAAACACCTTCTTAGCCAGAGCACGATCTTCCATTCGCTCGAAATGACCTAGCCAGAGTCGCCGTTGCGAGACTCTCTGTTACATCCTGGTTGAGGTGACCCTGTTAATTAACAGAACACTACGAATCTAGACCTGGGAGTCGATAAAATCTTTTCCCCAATCCAGGGTGTCATGCGTTTCATTGTCCACTGGATTTTTAGCAGCCAGGGGCTATACTAGCTGTATTTTAACAGAGCCTCTCTGATACCTGTCGGCCCCAGGGAGTAACTGTGGACTTTCCGTAGTATAGGACCCTGCGTCGGACGACCTCAAAGATCCTCCTAAACGAGGGTTACTCCTTCAGGAAGCGGAGAGCATGCGATACCAAAGTCAGGCTCCTCCGCTATTCCTAAAGCGCCTGTACGCAAGAGCACCCCAGTTGTGGCCGAGGAAATCAGTGCAAGTTGGCAAAGGGTCTGTGACCACCATATCAAGACCCGCTGCTGCTAAGGCACTAACAAAGGCTGCGACTCCTGTTTCAACAGCCACTTCCCCTTTGGACTTATCTCCATCAATATCAGCTGCTGCCTCTAATTTGAGGGCTAACGCTAAACCAATTAGCGGGTCCATCCGGACATATCGGTAAAGGAGGGCCCTACTGAAAAGCTCGGTGGCGTCTTTGCAACATAACCCTCAGTGAGAGAAAAAGAATCTCTACAGTGAGCAAAAAGCATTATAGCTGAACGCGAAAATGTTCGTTCTTCTGGACTTCCGTCCAAACAGCAACGTTCGCAAGAAGAGCAACTCTCCAAGGCAAAAAACTTCGAGGCAAAAACACTCAAGCGCGTTCCTTCAGTGACGTGGCAAAGGACCACCTTATCCTTGCCGTCATTTATAGGAACCATGAAGATGGAGCACTGCCATTTGGGCAATGGCGTCTAGTGGAGATGAGTCCCCTAAAGATATACAGGGATATCCTGCAAGAAACCCTGGCCTAGTCGTTTGTTACAGAGATGCCGGATGGCACCAAGGACGCATCAAATTAATGTCATGTACTGACCAACGATCGGCAGATCTCTTTAAAGGAGCCATTGCGAATGTTGGGGAGATCTAGACTAACGCACGGTTTGAGGCCGTTTCTAAGCACCATATGCCCAATAGACCCAGTTCAGGCGCCTGGATTCCAGCAAAGCCGTCAGATCCTAAGAAATCTTGGATCATATACCACGAAAGAAAGTTCGTCCCCGGTAGAGGAGATGTCGTGTGACCGTTGACAGCGTGTCGCAGTCTCCGGCTTTGCTGGGATGGTAGGCGACCTCTTCCGAAATGTGGAAGTTAGCACAGCGGATGAGGACGACTAATGGACTAAGCTACCCAAACTATGGACTATGGACATTTAAGCCTCGATCATGTATTTTAGTGAAGAAATGCTACAAAGCCGTGGGTGCCGTAGCTCAGTGGTTAGTGTGTTCGCGTTCTAATCTGTAGGTCGTGGTTCAATACCCGGCTGATGCATAACAAATTTAATATCGAAAAGATTTTTCTTTCGAACGGTACCCACCTGTCGGCAAGCAATTGGAATTCTGCGACAAAGCTCAGAAAAAGTGATGTCACAAGTGTTCCGCCGTTCGGAACCGGCTAAAATAAGTAGGTCCATTCTAATACTGTCCAAAATTTAAGACGCACAACAGTAATGGAAGAGAAGCTCTGCAAATGAGACCTTTGGGGCTTTAAGTGCCACATATTTATTTTTTTGTTTATTATAATGCTAAAAAGCATTCGTACTATCTGATTACAGCGAGAAGAGATGGTGATTGAAATACTTCAAGTCTGGAAACTCTTCGGGTTGTAATTGATACCCATTTTCTAGACTCTATAAGTCAATTCTCAAAATAAAAGAAGATTAGGGCAATTTGCGATGGCAACACTGCTGAAAATTTTATATTGTGAATTTTTCTCGATCCATTTTACAAAATATTAGGTGTGTTTGCTAACAAAAAACTTTCAACAATTATTAACAGTTTCCAACATGAAAGGTGTTGGCGAACAAATAAATCCAGCTGTCAATAACGAACGGTGAATGTCAATTTACAAGTTTCTGATTGTTTTCAGTTCACGTACTTCTTGTAGATTTTCTCATATCGAGAGTGACAGATGACAGAAATTGATAGTGATAGTAATGTAAATGAGCAGACCTAATAAAATAGCAATCAGCCGTTTAGTTAATCCGCAATACTGCCGTCTGTCAGGTTATAATTTTATTCGGATTAAGTACACCGGTAATCCGGAATTAGGCTGTCGTTTGTCTAGGCTATAAGGCTATGCTATGTCCCCAAGACATGGCTGAAAGTAAAAGTTTGTTTATCCCTAAAGGCGGAAAAACGTCTCACTCAAAGCCAAGTTATTTCAGACCTTTAGGTCTATCATCCTTCTTATTGAAAACACTTGAAAGATTACTTGATGCACGCTTAAGGGGATCCATAGATTCTAAGAATATATCTTCATTGCAGCAATCTCTCACTTGTGCAGAAGATTGAAACATCTATGCACTGCAAAGAATATAGCCTGGTTATCTTTGTAGGTATTGAGGGGGCCTTTAATAACATAAATCCAGAAGCAGCCGAAAACTCTCTTGCTATGCTTAATGTGGATGAACCTATTATTAAATTCATTAGTCTGTTGCTAAAGCAAAGAGTGATAAAATCAAAATTGAGTACCTCATGTATTAGTAGATTTGCGATTAAGGGCACCCCTCAAAAGGGGTGTTGTCGCCTCTTCTGTGGAACTTACCATCAATGAAGTTCTCATATCATTACAGGCCACGGGCTGCACAGCGGTGGCTTATGCAAATGACGTGGCAGTTGTGGTATCGGGAAAATATTTAAATACACTCACCGAAGTGAGGAACCTTGCCTTATCAATCCTGTCCAAATGGGCTTTAAACTCTGGTCTGGCCATCAACCCTGCCAAAACTGAGCTAGCCCTCTTTACTAGAAAGCATAAAATACCTATTTTTACCTTACCTTGAATTGGGAGAACTAGCCTAAAGCTAACTGCAGAAGCGAAGTACTTGGGTATAATTTTATATAGAAAATTAAGTTGGTAATCAAACACGGAGGAAAGGGTTCGTCAAGCAACAGCAGCACTCTATTCCTGTAAGAAACTCATAGGTAAAAGATGGGGGGATGAGTCCTACAATCGTATCATGGCTATACTCCGCGGTCGTCAGACCAATTCTTCTTTAAGGAGTGATAGTCTAGGAAACCTTAAATAACGAGGTACACAGAAGGCTAATAGACAAGGTTCAAAAGACGTCTGCGGTGTTGACAACAGGTGCTCTAAGAACCACCCGTCAAAAGCACTCTACTCGCTATTGCATCTACTCCCTGTGGATTTATTTGGCAAACAGAAAGCGCTTATGTCAGCAATTAGACTAAACATAGCCTCACGCTGGGCTCAACCATGATACGGGCATTCAAGGATCCTGGGAGAGTGCACTACAATTCCGAGTGCCATCGACTATACCATTCCCATACTATGCTTTGACAATAGAATTTTAACACATATACCCTCAAGGGAAGAATGTAATAGAGGTATTGTCAACGAAACTGGAGTTCAATCGGTTCAATTGTACACAGATGGCTCCAATTTGGAGGGTAGGGTAGGAGGATGCGTCTTTTCTGATTCCTAACGCATTGAGCTTAAGTTGTGATTACCTTACTATTGCAGTCTTTTTCAAGCCGAGATTATGGTCATGAAGGAGACGGCAATGGGGTGCCGTTGCTCAGTGGTTAACGTGTTGGCCTTCTGATCTGTAGGACGTGGTTCAATCCCCGGCTGATGCATAACAAATTTAATATCGAAAAGATTTTTCTTACGGACGGTACCCACCTGTCGGCAAGCAATTTGCAATTCTTCCGACAGTAACAACTTGCCATGAAAAAGTTTCTAAAAGAACTCTGTGACAAAGCTCAGAAAAAGTAATGTCACAAGGGTTCTGCCATTCGGAACCAGCTAAAATAAGTAGGTCCCTTCTAATATTGTCCAAAATTTGATACGCACAGTAATGGATGAGAAGCTCGGCCAATGGGCCCTTCGGGGCTTTAAGTGCCACATATTTATTTTTTATTTTTAGGAGGCTGCAATGTGGCTTCGCTGTTATACAATATATTTTAAAGGTGTTTGTATCTACACCGATAGTCAAGGCTCAATTAAATCTTTCGTAGGAACGTTCGCCAAATCGGCACTTGGCCTTAAATGCCGCTTAGCTCCTAACAAACCAGAGGAGCACTACAATATACACACTGTATGGGTACCGGTGCATAGGGATGTTTTAGAGAACTGTGAGGCAGATGAACTCGCGAGATCGGGCAATAGTAGTGTAATAAATGAATTTCATATGTCCGATTACCCTACTATTACAGTGTTTTTCAAGCCAAGATTATGGCTATAAAGGAGGCGACAATGTGGCTTTACTGTAATACAATATATTTCAAAGATTTTTATGTCTACACCGGCAGTCAAGCCGCCATTAAATCTCTCGCAGGAATCAGCGCTTACCCTTAAATGCCGCTCAGCTCTTAATTAGCTAGCAAAGCACCACAATGTGTGCACATTGTATGGGTACCGGGGCATAGGGATATTCCAGGGAACTGTGAGGCAGATGAATTGGTGAGATCGGGCACTAAGTTGCCAGACATCTATCCATCTTATCAAGCAGGAATTCAGCTTGCAACATGCAAGCTTCTTGTCACACAATATTACCTCATCATAGCCAACAGAAGATGGCGGGCTGAGAGCTCTTGTGTTACTTCTAGGAAAGTCTGACCAACTCTTGACAATAGAAGAACTCGTTCACTGTTGTCAATGAGTAGGAAAATTATCAGTGATGTAGTTGCCATATTCAAAAGCCACTGGCTTGTGGGTAGGCATGTTACAAGGCATGGTGTACCGGCCAACGATTTTTGTTGCAGCTGCCAGGACGAGGAAGAGGAGGAAACTGTTTAACACTTCGTCTGTAGATGTCCCACCTTGGCACGCAGAAGGTACAACCTACTGAGGAGTGCCTTTTTTACAGATGCCACAGAGCTTGCACCCATAGATGTCAGGGACATTGCCCTATTCATTAGCAAATCCCAATGGTTCCGCTTAATAGAGGGAACAGGATAATAAGCATCAGTGGTGCATGGTGACACGATGGGCCAAGTTTTGGCCTAAGTGCGTCCCCCTTTGGGGGCGGCTGCATAACATAACCTAACTTGCTATGTCGGTGTCGGCATACAGCTAATACAGCAAATAGGTCCAAAGATCTTACGTATTATTTTTCACTCGAACACTCAGAGCATTCTCTCATCTGAGGTGGTTTTCGTTGCTCGAGAGAAGACTCGGCTTCTCAATTGCTTACTTAGCCCAAAGTAGCACCTGATCGTAAGAGTGATCTCTCGCAATATTTCCAGAGTGACGTCATTTCTGGTATTAATTCTAGTTCCAAGATAGATAAAGTAATTCACTCAAAAGAGAGTGCGGAGAGGAATACCGAACTCAGACATGGTTGCGTAGAGGTAATCCCTTACCTCACCAACAAATAGGTGGTGTGTGTCGATCTGTTTTTCTTGGGTCTCCTTCATTATTTGGCGCAGTGTAAAAATCTGGTCTCTTACAACTTCTTATTTTTTATTTTTTTTATTGAATCTTTCTAAAATACTTAGAAACTAACAATAAGTGATCAAATCTTACAAACTAACTAAAATTATGTGATATTCCCAACATTCCATCACAATTTGTTGAGTCGCGAGGTATAGCAATTTCACAGCATATTCAGTGTGTCTTTTCTTTTTAATCGACGATGCCCCGTGCTCAGCAACAATTGTCTAGCAAGAGGATTAGGATGATTGTATAATTTTTGAATGTAGCTTCTGCAGGACATTGCAACTTCCTCAGAAATTCGATGGATGTTAACGTTCTTCATATACCAAGGCGCGTTTACAATAATTCGCAGACACTTGGATTGTATTCGTTGCAATTTTTCGATATTTGAGGGAGATGCGGTGCCCAAAACTGAATACCATAAGTCCAGATTGGCATCAAGATTGCTTTATATAATAGCACTTTGTATTCGAGATTCAACTTTGATCTTTTGTGTAACAGCCACCATAACTGATTAATTTTAAGCTTGATCCGAGTTTTCTTTGCCTCTATGTTATTTTTCCAGGTCAGTCTTCTGTCGAGGTGAATACCCAAGTACTTTGTTGAGGAACATTGTGGAACTGATTGGCCATTAATTTTAAGTGGGGGACATGTATCTGGCCTTAGCGTGAAGGTTACATGTACGCTCTTTGATTCATTGACTTTTATACATGAGTCTGCAGCAGTTTAGTAGCTTCTATGGGGTTAGAGCGAGAGCACAATATTACCGCATCATCTGCAAAGGTCGATATGAATGTATAGTTATTGTTTGGCATATCGGAAATGTATAAGAGATACAGTAAGGCGCCCAAAACGCTTCCTTGAGGAACGCCAGCGTGAATATCCATGGATTTGTTGTGTAATCCTTGTGATGTACGAGAAATTGTCTTTTCGTGAGGTAGCTACTAAGCAATGAGGAGACATTTGCAGGCAGTAATAGTTTGAGTTTGTAAATAAGGCCATCGTGCCATACTTTATCGAAAGCTTGAGTGATATCAAGAAAGACAGCTGAGCAATACTTTTTTTCTTCAAAAGTGTTCCTTATCAGAGTTACAATGCGGTGGACTTGTTCTATTGTGCCGTGCTGTTTTCTAAATCCAAACTGATGTTGAGGAATCAGTTGGTTGAGATTAATAAATGGAGTTATATTCATGACAAGTAGCTTTTCGAATACTTTAGAGAGTAGAGGTAGGAGGCTGATAGGTCTGTACGATGCAACTTTTGTAGGGTCTTTTCCTGGTTTTGCTATCATAATAATTTTTGAAGTTTTCCAGCATTTGGGATAGTGTTTAATACGAAGGATAGCATTGAAAATGTGCATCAGATGAATTACTGAAGCCGGAGGTAGCTCTTTTATCATTTTACCGGTAATTTTATCTGGACCAGGTGATTTTTTTGGGTTTAAATCTTTATAAATTGCTTTGAATATGTCCTTTTTTTTAATTTTGAGCGTTATTGAGCAAGGTTGAGAAGTTAATTTTGGTAATGAGGACTGTGAAGAGGGTGGATTGGGTGTAAACACACTTTTTAGGTGGTTTGCAAAAGCCAAACCCTTCTCACAGTTGCTTCTAGCCCAATTACCGTCACTCAAACGGATGGGGGAATCAGTGAGAATTGGCCGATTTGAGTTTTTTGCTGATTTTCACGAAGAGTAGTCTGACGCTTCACCAGGTGTTAATTTGGCTATGTGCTCTTCTAACTCTTTGCTGTTTTTATTTTTTAAGGCTTACTTTAACTTTCGAGTACAGTGCTGTAGCTGTGTTTTCAGATTCGGTGATCTGAATTCTTGCAATTGCCTTCAGAGTCTTCTTTTCTGTCGTACTAGCAATTCAATGTCGACTGGTGTGTATGGGCTATAGTTTGATTGCTTGCATACCCTTGTGCAAGTGGCTGAGCTGAGAGCTAATGAGAGCAGCTGGTTGAATTTTTCGAGTGCTGAGCCTAAATCGTGTCCATTTCTTAATACAGTACTTAGAGGAAGATGGGAATTTATATATTTCTTGAATTTCAACCACTCTATTTTCTTTCTAACGCAATTTCCTTGGGGGCTTGGTGATTTTAAAGATATTACCGTGAGTGAGTGGTCAGATGATAGATCATAATTACACTCTGTGGAGATACTTTCCATCTGCAAACCTTTGGCGATTCCAAAGTCTATGGGATTGGGTATCTTCCTCTTGTCCATCGGCCAATATGTCGGTTGACCATTTGAAATAACATCGTAACCCTTGTTAGTGATGATTGAACATAGTCTTCTGCCTTTTGGCGTTATTAAGCGGGAGCCCCAGTGAGTGTGTTTGGCGTTGAAGCCGCCAGCAACCAAGAATTTGTTACCAAGAGTTGAGAAAAATTCTTTATATTGCTCTTCGGTAATACTGTATCTTGGGGGGCAGTATATCGCAGATATGCCTAGCTTAGAGCTGTTCTCTTTCAGACATATAGATGTTGCTTGCAAGTAGACTCTACTGAACATGATGTTTTATTCTGCTTTTTATCAAAAGCAGAATAAAACACCATGCGGATGATTTGTGGTGTACAGTTTGTAATGTGGTATTCGGTAGCAATTTTTGTCAGTGAAATGGGTCTCAGATATCATCATTATGTCGATCTGGTTGTATTCAAGGAATTGAATTAGCTCCAAACGGTGCTGGCTAAGCCGTTGGCGTTCCAGTGGCATATCTTAAGACGACTCATGGTTTGGATAGCAATGTTTGGAGTAACATCGATTGATTTTTCATCATTTCTTGCATCATTGTTTGCATTGAGTTCATGAATTGGTTCATATTCTGGATTAATGTTTGAAGCAAATGTTCAAGGGTACTTGGCTGTTGGGTGGGCAGTGAGTGCTTCTGCTCCTTATTTACATTGCTTTGTTGGCGTGGGTTTTGTTTTAAAACACTAGCGTATGAGTTGGTTTGATTCTTGTTTGGGATTGCAGAGAAGAATTGTGTTGCATCAAGATTTTGTCTCTGATTTGAGTTGGCTATCTGAGTTTGCTCAACTGGTTTTAGAGGTTGTTTGCTAGAGTAGAAATTTAGCTTTAGGGTTCTATATACTGGGCAACCTCTATAATTTGCGTTGTGATTACTTCCACAATTGATGCATTTTTTCATGCTAACATCGCCTTTAGACTTTGGGCATATGTTTGATTTATAAATATCTCCACAAATCACACAAACAGCTGGCAGGGTACAATATGTCTAAGTATGTCCATATTCTTTTCAGTTGCTGCACTGAGGAGGTCCAGTTCTCTTATGGGGTTCTTCGATTGTGATTTTGCGATGCAATAAATATCGAATTTTATATATGGGGTGTACTTCACCTTTTTTTAGGGGTTTTGTTTCAGGCTGAAGCTCAATACGATATAACGGTTGAGGTATATTGCTCTTGTTAAGAATGTTGAATACTGTTTTGGCTTGAAACCCTTCTTCCTGAAGGGCAAGTTTGATTTCGTTAATATCAACGTTGGGTTCGACGCCTTTGAGTTCAACGATTAAGCCCTTACTACTTTTTAGCTGATATGTGTAGTAATTCTTTTTTCCAGCATCAAATTCTGCAATTGCTTTGCGATAAAGAGTTTCGCTGTAGATTTGCACTTTCGTTTCCTCAATTTGGCCTTTGCGAATAGGAACAACATGGAAATTCTTTGGTCCTATAAGACTTGTAATTCTGGAAATCAACTTATCTGAGTTGCGTTCTCTAAAGAAAATGGGTGGGGGTTTGAAATTTTTCTTGGAGATAATATTTTCGTCACTTTCATCAACTGAAAGCAGAGCGTATCTATTTTCCGAACTAATAGGGGCAGTGTTCTGCTTTTGAATTTTTGTTGAGTTCATTTGTTTTGAATTTTGGGGATTTTTTTCCGCTCTACTACAGTAATGTGGCGATCAATTCTAGTTTGAACAGCAACTGGTTCTTTAATAGTCATCGCACTAGTTGCTTTTACTACTGGGTCATGCACTTCAGTACAAAAGCCGTTATTTGTTTGCTTTGATGTTGTAGCTGTTGGTGTTACAGCAGGAGAAGCGCATTGTACACTCCACGGTATAGAGGGAGATAGTATATCACGAGAGAACAAATTATTGTTTACACACACATTAAACCGAAATCAATCACTTATTCGACTCTATCAATGGAGAGATGCAAAACACGTCCACTCTTATTGGTGACTATCACGCTCATTCTTTGACCACCGATATAGCAATTTTACCTAGAATACACAGGCTTCAGGTCCGAATCTTTTCCAAAATTATCGTTTGACGGACTGGCCCTTGTATAAGCTTATAGTTAATGAAGCCTCAACAAATAAATATCTGTATACATCCACCAGAACAGATGATTTAGATCATCTGGTGGAATCTCTGACACAGACACTTTATCAGGCATTAGACAAAAGCTGCCCCCTTAGGAAACAGGGAGGAAAGCGGAAACCACCATCCGAATCCGTAGAAGAATTCCCAGAAGCAGAAAATTCTATCGAAAAACGTTATTTTCCAAGTTATCTCAGTTCGTATTGTGCAGTTGTTGAGTAGAGACGTGTTTTTCTTGTGTGCGCGATAGTGTATTGATCGAAATGTGTTATTGTAGCTGTCTTACAGTTAAACAGTTAGTGGATTACTGTTAGTGGTCCGTTTATTGTCAGCGGAGCCCCATTAATTCGTGGAGTTTGATTTTTCTGTGACATTGTTCGCGGAAGCCTTAGCGCTCCGATTATTTCGCAGTGACTTCTGTAATTGTTGTTATTCCTTAGTGCTCTTTGTGGCAATGCCATCCAGAAAGAAAGGTCGTGCGCGAAGTGGCAGTGACTCGCAGGCGAAGTGCTCATGAGGGTAAGTATGTGCGAGCTGCTGTTAGGGTTTTGAAGTATGTTGGAGAATATGAGGCCCACCTCATGTACCTCATGGTCCAAAACGCCAAGTTGAAAGGCCAGCTTAAGGTCTATAAGAAGTATCCCGGAGCTACTGCGGCTGCGCCTTCGCCGTCTTCTCGCGAGCCCCTGCCGCCTGCACCGCGTTTCCACTACCTGTTGTGCCCGAGACGGTTGAGACATGGTCGCTCGTCGTAAGAAGTAAATGACATTGCATTGCCACAATGCAATGCATTGTCGCATCTGCGCCTTCAGGGGCAAGCAGGCTGATCATCTGATGATGTCACTGGATTGTCCTGTGTATTGCGGTCATTGTTGCTCGTGCCAATGCCAGACATTAATGTCCGTGAAGCTATTTCAGCTAAATTGCCAAGGGTCTTTCCACGTTATGTGTGAGTTAGGTGCGGCGTGGTTCAGGGACTACCCAGCTCTAAGCGGGTGTTCCCAAATCTTAAGTGCGGTGCTGCAATCGTGGTGAACAGCATCGTCGTTGAATTTCTCGTTTTTAATACGTCTGATTCGGGTGTTTGTGTTAGATGGATGGGGTGCATGAATGTTCTCTTGAACGAGTTTTTTCCCAGGGCGGTGGAACCGGTGCGTCCGCTGGAGGCAGTGCCGATTCCTCTGTTAGAGAACAGCGAGTTAGATTATGCATTTAGCCTGGTTAGGTTGTTGTGAGCCAAAATGGTACGTGCCTAATTTTTGTGTCTTGGCTCACTACATTATAAAAGCATTCGAATTGGTATATTATATTTATTATATATAACTATAATAATTCATTACTATAATGTTATAACAACACTTATTATATTGTATATTATATCATTACGCACCTTGTAATTAATATTAAACTGTAATAACATCATAGGGGCTAAATGATCATTACCGTATTATGTATCACACAATGATCATTGTGTTACTTTGTTGGTAAAACTCATGGTTACATTGCACTTTATTGCATGGTTTTTGAAAAAAGAAACAAAGTAAGCAACTACCATGCATGCGTAATATTTAACGCATAAAAACAAAGAGGAAAAACAAAATAAGTAACAACCATTCATACATAATATCTAACGCATGCATAATATTTACAACAAGTATTATATACAAACATTAACGTTGACCTACTAAAAAGAAGTTATAACTATGACCTACTAAAGAAATTGTAATTTCTTCAGAAATTCTTTTATTTAAAAACGGAGTTAAATTGTAAATTATGTTATATATTGTTACGTTTTTATTCTGTGAATGTTTATTCTATTTGAATTAACCTTGTTCGATCACTGGATTCTGTCAACAATAATTTCAACACTTATTTTGTACAACTATATACAGCAACAATTTATTTAATCAACTCTATTTACAATCAACTATTTTCAATAACACTTTAATGTACTTGCAACTTTTGCCTCAGTATCGATGTTTGCGCAATCACATTTGGAATTAGATTGATTTGAACTTGTCAACACTGGCTCTATTTATACTCTGTAGCAACACCCCAGAATCTTCCTTTATCGTAGTCGATATTCATCTCTTTCTTTCTCGTTGGCGTGTTCTGGTTATCGCCTATTTGTTTTTGCTGACATTCGTTTCGATGCTGCCAACATTCGTGTCATTCACAATAGTGTCAGTCACAATAGTGATGAGTAACCAACCATCGATACTCGTTACACTGCCCTCCTCTTAACCTTGTTTGTCCCGTACAAGTTTTTATGCTTCCCCCCGATATGGCACAAGTCGCTCAAAATGCACTACTTTAAACTTTGCTATTTTATTCCAGGCACGTTGAATACGATACACTACGTCATTTATCTTCGCTATAATCTCATATGGTCCTTCCCAATAAATGTGTAGTTTAAGGGGACAGGCCTTTCTTTCGTTGTGGATTATGAAGCATTACAAGCTCTCCTTCATAGAAACCTTTTGAATTTGCTCTCTGATGAACTGATGTACTTCATCCAACTGTTCCCGTTTTTCGCTAGTACAGTTACCTTCCGTTGATCTCGTTGGTGTTGCGACTCCAAATTTTAAATCAGTTGGCAGTCTTAACTCGTTTCCAAAAATTTCCATTGCTGGTGTAGTAGCCGTCGTATCATGTTGTGCGCATTGATATGCCATGAGGAAGATTGGTATATATACATCCCAGTCAGACACTTGCATAGCGTAGTGTCCGTTGATTTAAATCTAACCTAAGCCCATTGTCAATCATAAAATCAACACCAATTATTACGTTATCGGTGATGTCGGCTACAATGAATTCATGTTCCCACGTGCAATTTCCAATAAATACTCTTTTCTTTATCTTACCCAGAATTTATGCATCTTCATCCGTTGCTGTACCCAATTGTATTCCTATTACAGGCTCAAACCTCTTTACCAAATCGCTCTTGATTATAGAATGTGATGCACCAGTATCCAGGGTTAACATGAATTCCATAGTGTCCAATTTTCCATCAATAATCAAGCTGCTTGGCACACGCTGTAGTTGTAAAATGTGAATGATGGGGCAACCCACTGTTGGAGTCAGTTCACGCCCCGCTGAACTGGCTGGATTTAGTTTAACGATGGATTTGTGTTAGTGGAGCGATCGCTGTCCACCTTATACTCCTTTTTTTGTCTTCCTGGAGAATTCGATCTTGATCGCTTTCGTAGTAGACAGCAGTCACCCGCCATGTGTCCTAGTTTGTCGCAAATAAATCACTTCACGTCGACCTGTCGTTTTTCCTTTAGGCTGTACTACGGACTTGAATGCCTTACACACTGCTTCAAGCAGATCTGATGTTTCTGCTTCTACTTGGCGTACTTGTGGCATTAGTCGGAATATCAAACTGGCGGCTTCATACATCAAGGCACTACTAATTGCTTCCGCATATGTACTCCTTAGTGACATAACTAGGGCACGCTTAGTCTCTCCGTCGCGTATAACATCTATGAATGCCTCTATTTTTATTTTCTCTATGAATTCTTCCCAATTACCAGAGAATGCAAAATGACATAAGCGCTCAATGTCGGAAGTTGACTCTTATATTAATTTCCATATTTTCGCTGGAGTGTGTACATCAGTGATTGATAGCTTCTACGATCTTTCTCTGGAACCTTTTGTAACCCTTCGGAAGCATTGCCTTTTATTGCGACTATTAAATCAGCAGTCTTGTCATTATCGTCCCATTGATTTTTCGAAGCTGTTGTCTCGAACTGAAGTTTCAAGATGTTGAATGGTATGGTTCCATCAAACGTTTGTGGCTTTAGTTTAATTGTAAATGATTCTTTAATCACTGATGTGGTTGCTCCACTTATTTTTATTTGATTAAGTTCGCGCTCTAATTTCTCAAGCTTTTCTTCCAAGTCATTATGTGTGTCGAGGAATATCGGAATAGCAGTGTACTCTTTTGGCATTCCCTTTTGAACGCTTATACGCTCGGATCAGTGTATTAATATCTGAAGGACAAAGGTGCCATATACGATAATTGGTTGATAAATTGACTAACTGTGGTGAAATATCGGCCTATAAAAGAAAAAGGTTACCAGCTAAAATAAAAAATGCAGCGTACGCCTAGGTCAAGCAATGCTCCAAAAAGGAAAGTGGGGGAGACATCGCCAGATTTGTCGTTGCATGACATAATGGCCGCTATACGAGGTGTGGAACATAGTTTTGACCGGAAGTTAGAAAATATAGCGTCAAAGGAGGACATTCACGAATTAAGGCAGACAGTCGGAGCACAAATTGAAAGTTTGAGAACTCAAAACGAAATTTTGAAGCAAAAACTCAGTCAATTGGAACGGGATAGAGAGCTGGACAGAAACGAATTAAATCGGATAGTTAACCAAAGCAAAAGGAAGAAAGTTGTTGTGAAAGGTCTACCCATAGGTCAATCACCAAAATCGGCTGTTCAACATCTATGTAAGGAGAAACTTAACCTACAGCATATAAAAGTCTGCGATGCGCGGAGGCTGTATGAAAACAACAGCAAGATGGGAGTTATAGCAGAGTTTGAATCAGTTGAAATGGCAAACAATATCCTTAAAAACACCAACAAACTATCGGGTACGGCAATATTCATTGAACGAGGCCTTAATGTAGAGCAACAACAACACAAAAGGGTACTGGTGCAGTTAAAGAACGAGCTTTTGGCGCTGAACAATTCACATGAAATAACCGTAAGAAATGCTAGCATGAGAGTGGACAAAAAATGGATGGAATACAATGGCAACAAAATTTTGATGTGTAACGGGCAACCTGCTGAAAGAGTACGCGTAACTATATATGGTAGTAGTTTTAAGGAAATTAATATATTGTAACGAGTATCGATAGTTGATTACTCATCACTATTGTGACTGACTCTATTGGCAGCATCGAAACGAATGTCAACAAAAAGAAATAAGCGATAACCAGAACAAGCCAACGAGAAAGGAAGAGAAGAATCTCGATAAAGGAAGATTCTGGGGTGTTGCCAACAGAGTATAAATAGAGCCAGTGTTGAGAATTGACAATCAATCTAATTCCGAACGTGATTGCGAAAACATTGATACAGAGGCAAAAGCTGCAAGTACATTTAAGTGTTATAGTAAATAGTTGATTGTAAACAGTGTTGATTGTAAATAGAGATTATTAAATAAATTGTTGCTGTATATAGTTGTATAAAATAAGTGTTGCAGTTATCATTAACAGAATCCAGTGATCGAACAAGGTAATTCAAATAGAATTAAACGCTCACATAATAAAAACGTAACAATTGGTGTCAGAAGTGGGATTCTGTAAAGATGGTGAAAATTGAACAACTAAAAGTGGACCAGCTTAAAAAGCTGTTGGTAGAGATGAATCTATCGTCATCAGGTGCAAAGGCGGAACTGCTGGTGAGGCTGAGGCAAGCTATGGAGGCTAAGGGAATTAATGTAGAAGAACATGAGTTCTTTGAGGAAGCCGATATACAAGCAGTTGTGCACGCTGAGGAAGAGATCAAAATAGATTCGAGTGGTCAACTCATGGAGTTCATGAAAACCATGATGCAACAGTTACAAGAAAGTTCGTCTCGACAAGAGGGCGTTATTAGTGAATTACGTACGGAAATTCAAGGAAATGCGTCTCGCATTGACTCCACGCTTCAAGAACATTCGGCTGCATTGCGTATGAAAATTCAAGAAGGTTCGTCTCGCCAAGAAAACTTCATTGGAGAATTCCAGAAGACAATTAACTACAAACTACAAGAAATTTCTGGGGCTATTAATGAGAAAGTTGCAGAACTAAAAGAATATGTAGATGAAATTTCCGGAGCCATTAATGAAAAAGTTACAGATCTGAAGGAACATGTAGATGATTTGGAAGATAAGTTCGAGAAATTACAACACGATCTCAACCAACTAAAAATAAATGGGCCAGCCACATCAGTGATTAGAGATTCAAGTACAATCAAACTAAAGCCACCAACATTTGACGGAAGCACGCCATTCAATATCTTCAAGCTTCAATTCGAGACAACCGCTTCGAAGAATCAATGGGATGATAGCGACAAGACTGCTGCTTTAATAGTCGCATTAAAAGGTAATGCTTCCGAGGTGTTACAGATGATTCCAGAGAAAGATCGTGGTAGCTATCAGTTACTGATGGACACACTCCAGCGAAAATATGGAAATGAATACAAGAGTCAATTACATCGAGTGGAATTGAGATCGCGAGTGCAACGGAGTAATGAGAGCCTTCAGGAATTTGCTTCCGATATTGAGCGCTTATGTCATCTAGCGTTCTCCGGTAATTCGGAAGAGTTCGTCGAAAAAATAAAAATAGAGGCATTCATAGATGGCATATGTGATGGAGAGACAAAGCGTGCCCTAGTCATGTCACCAAGGAATACTTATGCCGAAACAGTCAGTAGTGCCTTGACGTTTGAAGCCGCCAGTTTCATGTGTCGACCAATGCCACGGGTACGCCAATTAGAAACAGAAACAGCAGATCTGGTTGAAGCAGTGTGTCAGGCATTCAAATCTGTAGCGCAGCCTGAAGGAAGAACAACAGGTCGACGCGAAAACAAATTTACTGGTAAGTGCTTCATTTGTGACAAACCAGGACACATGGCGCGTGACTGCCGTCTACTACGAAAGCGATCAAGATCGAGTTCTCCAGGAAGACAAAAGAAGGAGAATAAGGTGGATAGTGATCGCTCCACTAACACAAATCCATCGTTAAACTAAATCGAGTCAGTTCAGCGGGGCGTGAACTGACTCCAACAGTGGGTTGCCCCATCATTCACATTTCACAACTACAGCGTGTGCCAAGCAGCTTGACTATTGATGGAAAATTGGACAATATGGAATTCATGTTAACCCTGGACACTGGTGCATCACATTCTATAATCAAGAGCGATTTGGTAAAGAGGTTTGAGCCTTTAATGGGAATAAAATTGCGTACAGCAACGGGTGAGGATGCACAAATTCTGGGCAAGATAAAGAAACGAGTATCTATTGGAAATTGCACATGGGAACATGAATTCATTGTGGCCGACTTCATCGATGACGTAATAATTGGTGTTGATTTTATGATTGACAACGGATTTACGTTAGATTTAAATCAACGGATACTGCGCTATGCAAATATCGAACTACCATTGAACATCGGTTACAAACGTAGTGGGAACATCAAACGAGTACTGGCATGTCAACGCCAAGAGGTTCCAGCAAAATCAGAAGCGGTGATATGGGCACAGATGAATGTGGATGATGGGACAGGCAAGTTGTGGCTGGTGGAAGCAGATAAAGAAATAACGAATAAAAACATCATACTTGGTAGGACGTTAGTAGAACCTAAAGAAAATGGAATAGTACCGGTGCGAATATTAAATCCAACTAATACATCTACAGTTGTGAAGAAAGGAATGGTGATTGGTCATTGCCAGGAAGTTACTGCCGTAGTAGACTGCGAAAAGGGTTCGTCGATAAAAAGTGGAAGATCAAGAACTGTCAGAGCGGAAATAAAAGCACAGATGGAAGAATGGGCAGGTGTGCTTACCAAACAGCAAAAAGAAAAGGCTTTACAAGTATTGGAGAAGTACAGTTCAATATTTTCTTCAAATGGAAAAACTGGAGGACGAACAACCATCGTGAAGCATCACATTGACACCGGTGATTCTAGACCAATTCGTCAAACACCACGACGAGTTCCATTGCCCAAAAGAGACGAAGCCATTAAGCTGATTTCCGATATGCAGAAACAAGGTGGTATTGAACCATCAGCGAGTCCATGGAGTTCACCAGTTGTGCTGGTAAAGAAGAAGGATGGAAGTACTCGATTCTGTGTGGATTACAGAAAGCTGAATGAGATTACGAAAAAAGACAGCTATCCACTGCCGAGAATCGATGACACTCTGGACACACTATCTGGTGCGAAGTGGTTCTCAACTCTTGATTTGCAAAGTGGATACTGGCAAGTGGAACTTGGTAAGGAGGACAAAGAGAAAACAGCTTTCAGTATTGGCGATGGTCTATGGCAATTTACAGTTATGCCATTTGGCTTATGCAATGCGCCAGCTACTTTTGAACGTTTGATGGAGCGTGTACTCAGAGGACTACACTCGAAATACTGGAATGTGTAAAGTATTTTCATAAATACTTGTACGGTCAGTCATTTCATCTACGAACTGACCACGCAGCGCTAAGGTGGTTATTGCAATTTAAAAACCCAGAAGGACAATTGGCGCGCTGGATTGAAAGGCTGCAGAGTTATGATTTTACCATCGAACATCGTAAAGGAGGACATCACGGCAACGCGGATGCTCTATCTCGTCGTCCTTGCAAAATGGAATGTAAACATTGTTCTCGAGTGGAAAGCAAGGAGCACATTGTCGACATGCGACTTACGAATATATTGCCGGAGGAGTCATGGACCACCGAACGAGTGCAAGAAGATCAGCGGAACGACCCAGATCTCGTAAAGATTATGGAATACAAGGAGCAGGGCATACGTCCAGATTGGCAAGAAATGGCTAATGAGAGTCCAATAGCAAAGGCATACTGGGCGCAGTGGCAAAGCCTGCACTTACGAGACGGATGTTTATTCCGAGCATGGGAAAGTGAGGATGGAAAAATCACTTATGATCTGCTAGTGGTACCCAAGGCAAGAATAAATGAAGTGATAGCTGAGTATCACAATGCCTCCAGTGGAGGGCATTTGGGAATCATCAAAACCGTCGAGAAAATAAAGAAACGATTTTATTGGGTTGGATGCCATGACCATGTCGCTGATTGGATACGGAAGTGTAAGCAATGTGCAATGGCCAAAGGTCCCACTAAGAAAAGTCGTGGTAAGATGCACCAATACACCGTGGGTGCTCCATTTGAGCGAATTGCTATGGACATAGCTGGACCATTTCCAATAAGCAACGCAGGGAACAAGTATGTTCTGGTGGTTATAGATTACTTCAGTAAATGGCCTGAAGTATACCCCATTCCAAATCAAGAAGCTAGTACAGTTGCGGATGTATTCGTCAACCAATGGATTACTCGTTTTGGTGTACCGATGGAGTTACACTCAGACCAAGGTCGAAATTTCGAATCAGTTGTATTCCAAGAGATATGCCGTATGCTGGGTATATACAAAACTCGTACAACACCTTTGCATCCACAATCTGATGGCATGGTAGAACGATTTAACCGTACCTTGGAGGAATATTTGAGAAAAGTCGTAGATAAATACCAAAGAGACTGGGATGTACATATACCAATGTTCCTCATGGCATATCGATGCGCACAACATGATACGACGGCTACTACACCGGCAATGGCAATTTTTGGAAACGAGTTAAGACTGCCAGCTGAATTAAAATTTGGAGTCACAACACCAACAAGATGAACCGAAGGTAATTATACTAGCGAAAAGCGGGAACAGTTGGATGAAGTACTTCAGTTCATCAGAGAGCGGTCGCAGATGATAAGCGATAAGATGAAGGCCAGGTATGACTTGAAAGCAAATTCAAAAGGGTTCTATGAAGGAGAGCTTGTAATGCTTCATAATCCACAACGAAAGAAAGGCCTGTCCCCTAAACTACAGACTCATTGGGAAGGACCATATGAGATTATAGCAAAGATAAATGACGTAGTGTATCGCATTCAACGTGCCTGGAATAAAAGAGCAAAGTTTAAAGTAGTGCACTTGGAGCGACTTGCGCCATATCGAGGGGAAGTATAAAAACTTGTTCGGGACGAACAAGGTTAAGAGGAGGGCAGTGTAACGAGTATCGATAGTTGATTACTCATCACTATTGTGACTGACTCTATTGGCAGCATCGAAACGAATGTCAACAAAAAGAAATAAGCGATAACCAGAACAAGCCAACGAGAAAGGAAGAGAAGAATCTCGATAACGGAAGATTCTGGGGTGTTGCCAACAGAGTATAAATAGAGCCAGTGTTGAGAATTGACAATCAATCTAATTCCGAACGTGATTGCGAAAACATTGATACAGAGGCAAGTACATTTAAGTGTTATAGTAAATAGTTGATTGTAAACAGTGTTGATTGTAAATAGAGATTATTAAATAAATTGTTGCTGTATATAGTTGTATAAAATAAGTGTTGCAGTTATTATTAACAGAATCCAGTGATCGAACAAGGTAATTCAAATAGAATTAAACGCTCACAGAATAAAAACGTAACAATATGTTATGATTATCTTTTAGACAAAATTAAATCAAAAAACTAAATTATAAGATAGATATAAGGAAAAGAAAGCAAGAAGCTAGGAAAGATTTAGAACAAACTTGACTGTAAAAAGCACCGGTGATGAGTATACAGAACAATTAAAGAAGAATGAGATTAACTTAAAGATAATTTGCTATAATAGCCGTGGTTTAGGAAATAAAATATTATAGAGGGGTTTTTTTGATTATATAGGTACTTTTGATATATTTATTTTAGTGGAAACCCATGTTGAAACTGAAAATTTTTTTCATTGGAGATCAGCTAAACGTAAGAGTCAATATGGGCGAGCTAGTGGGGGCAACTTATATGGTATTAGAAAGAAGCTGAGAGAAGTTGAAGTTGGATACTCGTTCAAGTATATAGAAGAATTAGATGTAGTTGAGATTGTGGTGTCCGGAAGGGTAATAAATACAATTCCGTTGTATTTGAATGGTAGCAGTTGGAAACAAGATTTTGAAATTGTGAAACAAAGTTTCCAGCACGATGACGTTATAAACCCTATAGTGATCGGTGACTTAAAGATACCAATTGGAGAGTTACAAGTAAACATAGAAGACATTTTTAAAAATGGCATTGTGGGAGGTAGAACATGTAGAAACTCAAAAGACAAGGTAATAAATAAGAATGGTAAACAATTTATAAACTTCTGTGAAGATAATGGACTTGTAATTTTAAACGGAATGACGAATAGTGATGAATGTGGAAAATTTACATATTACCAAACGTGGTCAAATCATATGCCGATCGTAGTGACAATGAAGCTACCATCGAAAGAAAACGGGTTTAAAAAACCAAATCTTAATCTTTTACCAAAATTAATGTGTGACAATACACAAGTGCACTTGTTTAACAGTAGGCTTATAAATAATCTACACAAGAAAATGATGGTGAAAAGTGAGCTAGAACTTGAGGATTATGTAG
Source organism: Megamerina dolium (assembly GCA_963854835.1). NCBI lineage: Eukaryota > Metazoa > Arthropoda > Insecta > Diptera > Megamerinidae > Megamerina > Megamerina dolium. The sequence continues at coordinate 45,474,026 of OY978530.1, forward strand.
ATGTTATTTCGACTTCAGCACTTTGCAAACAAACCACAGGGCAGCTATTGAAGAAATCAAAATGGTTCAATTGGAAATGTCAGGTAGCTAGAAAGTCATCCTTTAAGTGGCTGAGAAATACAATAAAACACAAAACAATGGCGATAAGTTAGAATATATACGCAGTTTTGTTAATAGAAAATGATACTTTAGATAAACCAGTTACATCGGAGGAAATAGTTCTAATGTTAAATAAAACAAAAAATGGAAAAGCGCCAGCTTTGGATAGAGTTCCATATGAATTTTTTAGAAATGCGGATATGGAGTTTCTTGACGAATTAGCCAGGGCATATACATACAAGTCTGTACAATAATGGACAAGTAGATAAATCGTTCGAGACTAGCATTATATTCCCACTTTTTAAAAAAGGTGACAGTGGCATAGCATCAAATTATAGGGGCATATCATTCATGAACTGCATAGCTAAGATTATGATGGGTATTTTAAATGAGAGACTGACAAATTGGGCAGACAGCAATAACATTATAACCGAATATCAGGTGGGTTTTAGGAAAAAACACTTTACGATTGACAATATATATAACCTTACATCAATCGTTCACTTAAAAATTAATGAAAAGAAGAAAGTGTATGCTTTTTTGTAGATTTTAGGGCAGCGTTTGATAAGGTTCCAAGACAGTTACTGATTTACAAATTACATACTCTAGGCGTTTCAACAAAAATGGTAAAATTTATAGAACAAATATATTTGAACAAGAATTCGGTTATATGGACGGGGGATGCTATATCAGGCAAATTTAATTTTTCGTCGGGTGTAAAACAAGTTTGCTTAATGTCTCCATTACTGCTTTCACTATATTTAAATGACTTGCATGACAGTCTAGAGGAAGGGATATACATAGACGACCTAAATATACGACTACTATTATACGCAGACGACATAGTAATACTATCAGATGACATTACCAAACTACAAACCATGATAAATAATCTGGAAAAATATTGCGATACTTGGAATATGGAAGTAAACCTGACAAAATCCGCGATTATGGTGTTTAGGAAAGGAGGCAGGTTATCAGAAAAAGAAAAATGGACTTTTAGGGGAGATAATGTAGAAATAAGATCTGAGTACAATTATTTGGGAGTAATATTGACACCGCAGCTAAGTTTCAAAAGGCATGTAGAGAATAGAAGTAGTTTAGCAAAGAATAGTATAAACGCGACCTGGCGAGCATTTTTAACAAACAACCAGATAAAAATGTCTGCAAAGTGGAAATTGTTTTTAGCTGTAGTGAGAGCAGTGCAAAGCTATGCAGCGCAGGTTTGGGGTTTTGCAATGTTCGACGAAGTAGACAAAGTACAAACGTATTTTCTAAAGAGAATATTGCGTCTTCCTGACAATACGCCATCTTATTGCCTTCTTTTAGAAACAAATATACCAAAGAGCCACTCTCGAACTGCACTTAGAATACATTTATAAAACATTATTCGAATACAAAGATGACAGACTACTACATATACTAACTAAGAGGGTATTAGCAAAACAAATATTTTGGGCGAAGACCCTGTATTGCCTTCGCCCAAAATAGGAGAGAATTTTAATATTAATTGGGAACGGGCAACAGAAAATAATGTAATATGGAAAGAAAATGTAAGGTTGATACTAGAAAACTTAAACACTAAAAATAAAGAGAAAATACTGGAAAGAACATTTAACAGTTCTCGTTTGTATGAAGATCTGGATCACTGTGTTAGTAAAGGTTATTTAAATGATCATATGGACGCATACAAAATAATGTGGATTTTTAAAGCCAGATGCGAGTTAATTTACCTTGGCGGACATAGGAATCTCAGCTGCACTCTTTGTAATTTGAACGAAATGGAGAATATTACACACTTTTTGGGAAAATGTCCAATACTCAAACGAATTATATATAGATATTTTGGAAAATATAGTTTAGATTTAACGGAAATAATTGACGTATTAAATGGGACAAAAAAGTTGGTTGGGAAGGTTTAGTTAAATTTATCATTGGTGCTTTGACGTATAGAAAATTAATATTGAGTATGTGTTATAGTGTATGTGTTAATATATAAAATATTGATAAATAAGATTAATTGGAATGTAGTATTTTATGTTATGTAATATTAGGTTTATCTCCGACAGACGACTATATAGTCATTGTCGTATGTTCTTTAATTGTTTATTTTGTATTAGCTGTTGATTTATAATTTGTAAGAATATTTTTTAAATAAATAACTATATCTATCTATCTATCTATCTATCTATCATCATGTATGTCTACATGTTCCTTCAGCTTATCATCCACATGTTCTTTCAGATCTGTAACTTTGTCATTAATAGCTCCCAAAATTTCGTGAAATCTGAGATCAATTCCTTTTTGTAGATTCTCGATGACGTGTTATTGGCGAGCCGAATATTCTGGAAGCTTGGTGTCAATTGTTTTCTGGAACTCTCCCTTAGCGTTTTCTTGGCGAGGTGCATTTTCTTGTAACTGTTGTTTCTGCTATTGCATCATGGATTTCATGAATTCCATGAGTTGACCACTCGAATCTATCTTGCTCTCTTCCTCAGCGTGCACGACTGCATGTACGTCGGCTTCCTCAAAGATCTCATGTTTTCACCAGCAGATCCACTTTTGCACCTGATGACGATCATCTCTGCCAACAGCTTTTTAAGCTGGTCCACTTTTAGTTGGTCAATTTCCACCATCTTAAGATAATCCCACTTCTGACAGAAATTCTTACGTTTTCATTTTTGTGAACGTTTAATTCTACCTGAATCAACCTTGTTCGATGACTGGATTTTGTTAATAATAATTGCAACACTTATTTGGTACAACTGTATACAGCAACAATTTATTTAATCAACTCTATTTGCAATCAACAATTTACAATAACTCTTTAATGTACTTGCAACTTTTGCATCTGATACTTTATCATTGTTTGCGCGATCACTTTCAAGTCTTCAAGCGTTGCTTTAAATATTAACGGTACTGGCAATTGCATCAAGTATTGAGTCCTTTTATTAAGAGCAGTGGCAGCAACTAGAATGGAAAAATGACATCATCATCGCTGGTAGATATTGTTTAAGTTTATTTATGTTTTTATTTTAAAGATTTCAGTGACTTTTTAGCATATCCTCTTAAAACCACTTTCATCGATTGATCGTTGCTGATATTTCAGAGTGAGTTAACTCCAATCTATACCATATTATTTATTTTTTTTTATTACCAAATTGTTCACTTCTACTATACCGATATACAGTTCTTTTCCATATATTGTCCATTAATATTTTTTTTTCTTTATATATCATTTATTTAAAATTTGGCTTTATATATTTAAATTTTGCTTCATGCATTCATAATTGTTCTTTATAAGTTTTCTTATATATTTTGGCTTTACACATATTAATTTTGTTTCTTGGGAAGGACCTCTCCGCACCGTTTAGTACCGAACGGGGTTTCAGACAAGGTGATTCGTTATCGTGCAACTTCTTCAATCTTATTATGGAGAAAATAATACGAGCTGCTGATCTACGACATAATGGCACTATCTTCAACAAAAGTGTCATGCTGTTAGCGTATGCCGACGATATTGACATAATCGGCATGAACACGCGAGCAGTCAGTGCAGCATTCTCAGAGTTGGAAAGAGAGTCGCGTCGGATGGGTCTCACGGTGAACGAGGGCAAGACGAAGTATCTAGTGTCAACAAACAAAAAGTCCCGGCGTCTTGGACAGCACGTCACTGTTGACAACTACGCTTTTGCAGTAGTAAGGGACTTTGTCTATCTTGGAACCAGCATTAACAGCTGTAATGACGTCAGCATGGAGATCATGCGTAGGATAACTCTTGCTAACAGGTGTTACTTTGGGCTGAGTAAGCAATTGAGAAGTCGAGCCCTCTTTCGAAGAACGAAAACTACACTCTACAAGTCTCTCATCATGCCTGTCCTAACATATGGCGCTGAAGCCTGGACAATTTCCACCTCGTATGAGCGAATACTTGGAGTTTTCGAGAGAAAAGTCCTACGCAAGATCTTTGGACCTATTTGCGTTGGTGGCGAGTACCGAATAAGGTACAACCATGAGCTGTACGAGCTGTATGCCGATATTGACATAGTAAAGCGCATCAAAATCCAGCGGCTGCGCTGGCTAGGTCAAGTCGAGCGAATGAAGAACATGCTCCAGCTAAGAAGGTGGTATATTCGGAACCCGCTGCAGGACGACGCAGAAGAGGAAGACCAAACCACAGGTGGAAAGACCAAGTACTGGAGAACCTGACGGCGCTTGAAGTTTCTAACTGGCGCCAGCTAGAGAAGAACAGAGATGGCTGGCGAAGCATGTTATTTTCGGCCTAAATCGATATTCGGTTGTTATGACCACAAAAGTAAGTAAGTAAGTAAGTACCTAGAAGAAGATGGGAATTTATATGTTTCTTGAATTTCAACCACTCTATTTTCTTTCTAACGCAATTTCCTTGGGGGCTTGGTGATTTTATAGATATTACCGTAGGTGAGTGATCAGATGAGAGATCATAATTACACTCTGTGGAGATATTTTCCATCTGCAAACCTTTGGCGTCTCCAAAGTCTATGAGATCGGGTATCTTCCTCTTGTCTGTGGGCCAAAATGTCGGTTGACCATTTGAGATTACATCGTAGCCGTGGTTAGTAATGATTGAGCGTAGTCTTCTGCCTTTTGGAGTTATTAAGCGGAGGCCCCAGTGAGTGTGTTTGGCTTTGAAATCACCAGCGACCAAGAATTTGTTACCAAGAGTTGAGAAAAATTCTTTATATTGCTGTTCGGTAATACTGTATCTTGGGGGGCAGTATATCGCAGATATTCCTAGCTTCTCTTTCTCTTTCAGACATATAAATGTTCAGACATATAAATGTTACTTGCAAGTAGGCTCTACTGAACATGATGTTTTATTCTTTTTTTTATCAATATGGCAGTTACTCCGCGTGCCTTACCATGTGGATGATTTGTGGTGTACAGTTTGTAATGTGGTAATCGATAGCAATTTTTATCAGTGAAATGGATCTCAGATATCATCATTATGTCGATCTGGTTGGATTCAAGGAATTGAAACGGTACGGGTTTAAGCCGTTGGCGTTACAGTGGTGTGGATAGCAATGTTTGGAGTAACATCGATTGATGTTTCATCATTTCTTGCATCATTGTTTGCATTGAGTTCATGAATTGGTTCAGGTTATGGATTAATGTTTGAAGCAAATGTTCAAGGGTACTTGGCTGTTGGGTGGGCAGTGAGTGCTTCTGCTCATTATTTACATTGCCTTGTTGGCGTGGGTTTTAAAACACTAGCATATGAATTGTTTTGATTTTTGTTTGGGATTGCAAAGGAAGATTGTGTTGCATCAAGATTTTGTCTCTGACTTGAGTTGGCTATCTGAGTTTGCTCAACTGGTTTCAGGGTTGTATATACGAGGCAACCTCTATAATTCGCGGTGTGATTACTTCCACAATTGCTGCATTTTTTCATGCTAGAATCGCCTTTAGACTTTGGGCATATGTTTGATTTATAAATATCTCCACAAATCACACAAACAGCTGGCAGGGTACAATATGTCTAAGTATGTCCATATTCTTGGCAGTTGCTGCACTGAGGAGGTCCAGTTCTCTTATGGGGTTCTTCGATTGTGATTTTGCGATGCAATAAATATCGAATTTTATATATGGGGTGTACTTCACCTTTTTTAGGGTTTTTGTTTCAGGCTGAAGCTCAATACGATATAACGGTTAATGTATATTGCTCTTGTTGGGAATGTTGAATACTGTTTTAGCTTGAAACCCTTCTTCCTGAAGGGCAAGTTTGATTTCGTTAATATCAACGTTGGATTCGACGCCTTTGAGTACAACGGTTAAGCCCTTACTACTTTTTAGCTGATATGTGTACTAATTCTTTTTTCCAACATCAAATTCTGCAATTTCTTTGCGATAATGAGCTTCGCCTTTGCGAATAGAAACAACGTGGAAATTCTTTGATCCTAAAAGGCTTGTTATTCTGGAAATCAACTTATCTGAGTTACGTTCTCTTAAGAAAATGGATGGGGGTTTGAAATTTTTCTTGGGAATAATATTTTCGTCACTTTCATCACCTGAAAGCAGTGCGTATCTATTTTCCGAACTACTAGGGTAGTTTTGCTCTGAATTTTTTTTGAATTCATTTGTTTTGAATTTTGGGACTTCTTTTTCGCTTTACTACAGTAATGTAACGATAAATTCCAGTTTGAACAGCAACTGGTTCTGTAATAGTCATCGCACTAATTCATGCACTTCAGTAGAAAGACCGTTATTTGTTTGCTTTGGTGTTGTAGCTGTTGGTGTTACAACAGGAGAAGCGCATTGTACACTCCACGGTATAGAGGGAGATAGAACATCAAGAGAGAACACAATATTTTGTTTACCTGCATTTGATGGGATTGGACATGAGTTCGTTGTTGCCAAATTTGATGTAGTGCAGTGTGTACCAAATAATTTTTTTGATAATGCACTTACTGGCAAGGTTTGTGCGGGTGATTGCAAAGATTGCGAATTATGATTTACACACACATTGCCTTTGCCGGAGAGGAGAGCGCCGAACACTCATACTACAAATAAAATCTGCTTGCGAACTATGTTATTTTTTATCTTTGATTTTACTTTTCTTTTTTACTTATTTGTATGCACAATAAATTCAACTATAACACAGAAATAACTGGTTGTTTTTATTAGCATCTTTTCGCAATTTAATAGATTTTTCAAACTGAAATCAATTATTTATCTGACTCTTTCAAAGGAGAGATACAAAACACGTCTACTCTTTTTGGTGATTAACACATTATTATTAAATTAAATAAAAAAAAATATTTAAACAGATACAACCAAATGAACATAAATAGATTGATCTACAATAGGAATCACTTTAGCGACAAGACAAGAGTTTATTTATCACTTAGGTGGCACAAAAAGTGATAGAACAAAATTTAAGAAAACACGATTTTATTCCTGACTGAGAAAAACACGTCTACTCTTCAACGTGTTGTGACCCAAAATGTTAATTTTTGTGCCTTGGCTCACTACGTTATAAAAGCATTCTAATTGTTATATTATATATAACTATTATTATATTTCATTACTATAATGTTATAACAACACTTCTTATGTTCTGTATTATATCATTATGCACCTTATATTATGTAATTAATGTTAAACTGTAATAACATCATAGTGGCTGAATGATCATTACCATATTATGTATAAAGCAATGATCATTGTGTTACTTTGTTGGTAAAATGAATATATATATAATATATATACCATATATATATATATATATATATATATATATATATATATATATATATATATATATATATTATATATATTATATTTTCCTGCTATTATGACGCTTTGGAACTGCTGGGAACTGAGAAAACCTGTGTGGTGCAGCCTGACAGTGCAGTGCATGAAGCACAGGAGCTTAGTGTGACCTACAAGGTTGCACCCGAAGATTTGCGGGTCCCCCAGATCATCTACTATCAATTAATGCTGATCTCCGACCTGTGCTGGGACTATTGCACAGAGGTGGAGGTCTGTTATAGGTTGTTACACTGAATGATCGGTGGGTTCCGTATTGAGTACTTGGTGAACATCACCAAGTTGGTCAATGCTTTAGAGGACGAGGTGATTCGTGATGGATATGATCTATCACAGTCGCTGCTGTTCCTCAGGAACCTGGAAGACTTTTGTAAACAAAATAAAATAAAATAAATAAAAAACGTTTTCTTACTACAATCACTATTGTCTTTTTATACACGCGTGACTGACGATTTAATCTGCTTATTAAGTGTTTTGTAAGTAAGTGTTTTGTATGCAACACTACTTAAGAAATATCGTTGCTGTGACAGCCTGTAACCCAGCGTCAAATGAGCGACAACTTAGTCAACAATAGGCCTTCACTTTCCGGATAAAAATGTAGCACGAGTCTTGTATGTACACACTGTGTATTGCTGCTGTTATATTAAATAGTCCAAGTATTTCATGTGAATGCTGTTTATTCTGTTGACCTAATTTAACGCTGTACCACTTGGTTCAGGATATTGGAACTTATGTATCATATATGTAACCTCAACTCGAGTACCTATTTTGTCTCCGTTAACATCGCTGTCTAAATCTTTTCGGTGTGTCTAAACCTAAACGTTCTTCTGTACTTGAGATGGCGAGATTACCAGTAATATACCTATTCAGTTATTTTCTACAAGCTCTAAAACTTTTACTCTAATCTTTTATAATTACACCTACATAATAGTCGTAGTATTTTCTTATAAATTATACTTTTGTTTTATAAAATTTGTAGTTGTTATGTTTGTACAAAGTTTTATAATTTTACTTTAAACGGTTTTTATGTATATTGTATATAATGTAAGTTTTATATATTAATTTATCTTTTTAAATATTTAAAACTTGGGGAATGCATAGTTGTTTTACATATTGTATAATTTAACAACAACGTTGCAATTTCCTTCTGTTGCAATAACCAATTTTTCTGCACTATTCGATTGTGGATATTTTCATCTCAGACCGTGGAAAATGGAATGGTAACCCGTTATGTTCATTCTCTCCATTTATTCTATAAATTCTGTTCCCTATAGCAATGATTGACCTATTTTTCCTAAACCTATGCATTTCTATACTAACGCGAATTTAACTATTTGATTGCTTAAAATGCTTGATTAATTATTTCGCCCGTGCTCATGTGTATCCACACACCGAATTACAATTCAACGCGATGCATTGCAACAGATGCGGTTATACACATGAACATGGCAACTTGCCCTATTCTATGTTCTAAAGCTTAACTAATAATTCTGACTTCACACTATTGTATTTTATATCCTAACTAAAATTTTTTTTTTCTCTACCACAAACACTATTAATTCGTAAAACTACTATTACTTATTTATAAAAATGTTTTAGTAAGTTGTTATGGTATTTTTTACCATTTTGTCCAATTTTGATAGTTGTCGTTACTAGACTATCCACATGTATCACTTCGTATGGCCCAGTCCAGATGGGACTGAATTTATTTTTCCTAGTTTGATTTCTCAACAATACTTTATCAACTATTTTAGAAATTATAGGGTGGATCCCTTTGTCGTATTGAATTTTAGCTAATTTCTTTGCTTTTTCCCTCACTAACTCATGTGACCTTTGTAGTTGTTATTTTAATAGCTTATTTTGATCATCTGCATTATATAGAGGTGATCTTTTTGTTTTTAGGTTTGTCGGCATATCTATATTGAAACCGTACAGAACACTGAATGGTGTCCGCTTTGTCGAAGTATGTACGGTGTTATTGTGTGCGTGCATCGTTGATGCTAACCATTGGTCCCAATTCGACCCATCTTCTTTAGCAAAACTTCTAAGATATTCTGCTAAAGGTCTGTGGCTCCTTTCTAAAGAACCATTTGCTTGTGGATGGTAAAGTGTTATATGTAGTTGTTTAACACCCAGCATCTTGCATGTATCAGAAAACAGTTTCGAATTGAAATTCGTACCATTATCAGTCACTAAAATTTTTGGTATGTTATAACGCGCAATAACTTCGTTGTAAAACGCTTTTGCTACTGTGCTAGCTTCAGCATCTGGTATAGCTACACAAATAAAAAATTTGGAAAAATCATCTTGAAATGTAAGTATGTATTTGTTTCCAGATGTTGTCTCTGAAAGAATTCCTACCATGTCCATATATACCCTTTTAAATGGTTTATATGTTGCGTCTGTTAATATCATTGGCAAGCCTCGAGCTTTTGTTAGTTTGACATTTTTTACAATTTTTAACATATTATTTAATTTGGCTTCGCGTAGCTTTACACCCATACTGTCTTCTAATCCTGAAATAAGTTTGCAGAGCACCCTGATGCCCTCCTAAAGGTGAATCATGAAAGTTGCGAATTATCGTCAATATATCCTTTTCATTACTGAGAAGTTCCGCATTGTTGTTCTCCTGATTTTCTACATTTTCATCTAGTTCTAACTCGTCACAAGAGCTTTTATCGACTGCTTGGCTTTCGGTTTTGTCGACATTATTCCTTGCCATAGAACGGGTCACAACCATTGTTGACTCCTGAGCCGGTTGTGAAACTCTGCTGAGCGCATCCACATTCAAGTTTCGTTTGCCTGGTTTATAAATTATTTCAAAATCAAATTCAGATAGATCATGTATGAAACGTGCCAAGCCTGATGTCTGGTCTTTCAGATTGGCAATTCCTTGTAAGGGCTGATGGTCAGTGTAGACTTTGAATGGTCTACCCAGTAGATAAGCTCTAGCCCATACGAAAGCCAAGAATTCCTTTTCAATAGTGGAATATCTTTTTTCAATATCACTCAAGTGCCCTGCTCACATAGGCTATTGGTCGATCTTTTCCAATTTCACCTTGCAATAGAACTGCCCCAAGGTTTCGTTGCTGGCATCTGTTGTCTTTAGTTCTTTCATGTTGGATTGCTATTGGCCCTAACGTGGTCACAAATCCTCCGAAAGCACCACTAAGATTTTCCTTGAATTCTCTTTCTTGCTGACGTTTTTGTTAATTACTGTTGATTTTACTAAACTGGTATCTGCCCCAGAGTCTACAAGTAAAATGAGTTTTCCATTTCTTGCTTCCTCACACGGAAACTCAATGAACACATCATCTACATCAGAGACTCCAAAACAATAACTACGTTTGCTATCACTGGATGGGAAAGACTGGTCAGCAATCTAATACTGGAAACTATGCAATCCTAATACTGCGTTAAACGTTTATCGTAAAATATCTTGTCTTACAAGATACTTCGCAGTATCCTACCGGCTGCGCGAAAATCTTGTGCCTAATCTTCTCACACTGTGACCTTTCCTTAGATAACTTATTTTATAGGACTTTCCTCTTTTACTCTGCTCCTGTTTTTGGCAAATTCTCTTTCACACAACACAATTATGTTTTAATTTATAAACAGTCTGTTTTTATTTAGTTTTTTCCTTTTACCATGTGGTTTTTTATTTAGCAATGTGGTTTTCTTTCTTTCTTTCACTATATACATAGTGAAAGAAAGAAAATCCTTTACAATATAACTTCCATTTTCAATAGGATATTGAATCCTTTCAAGATGTACTCTTAATACTACTTCACTAGATTTACTAACTCGCTTCATTTCATGCGTTCTCTTAGTTTATATAGCCAAAAATATATGACGTAATTGACAATTTAACCCCGATTTTGAATAAAAGAATTTCTAAAGAAATTGAAATTTCTTCAGTGGGTCATAATTACAACCTCTTCTCAGTAGTTCATCATTATTATTTTTATTTAACACCTGTTGTTATATGTATTCATGATTATTGCTTACTTTGTTTTTCTTCTTTTTGGTTCTTTTTATTTTTACTGTATATGGTTGTTGAATTATTTCATAATCATACAGTGAGGTACGATAACCCATTGGTTCTTTTATTATTGTTTATTATTTTATTATTTATTTATTTCATTATATATATATATTTCTTCTTCGTTCTACTTTGCATGGTTGCGAGATTGTTCCACAATCATATAGTGAGCATTTGTATAAGTATACTAAAACCCATTATATTCATAAAGTATGCACACATAATAGAATAGCATAATAATAATAGTAATATTACTGTAACATTTGTAGTGAGTCAAAATACATACATAAATTAGATGAGCATTATTTTGACTAATAACACGATGCTACCATTATTCGTGCCATTCACAATTAGTGATGAAAAACCAACCATCGATTACAATAAATAAAATATGTCTTAAAAAACTACTTACTTTTTTGTGTTTTATTTATTAAAGTTATAATATTTCCATTAATTTCTCTTAAAAGACTTATTATTTCTTCAAACTTAGACATATGAATTTGATTCTGAACAGATATTTCTTTGTCCCCGAATTTGGATTCGGGGACATTGGGCTTCTTGTCAGCAGCCTCAGACGTACGAGGTGTAATTTCTTCTATGACACATTCAGCCAAATGCCAAATGCATAAGGCAACACTGGTGAGTCTGATTGTTGCCGAGCCAAAGCTGATTTACATGCATATGTTTATTTTTGGAGTTCATTTTGCATTTTGTATTGAAACTAACAACAATTTTCTTATGGGGGTTCAATTGATTGGTTACATAACCACGATATAAGGAGCATGGTATAATAATGGAGATAGAGCAACTACAAAAGATTCCACTTGGCTGCGCCATATAATGTTAGAAACGGGAGTGTTTTTTAGAATCAATAGTAATTATTACAGCTATCAATTCCGCTAGCAATAAATCGTACTGTGTAAACGAGTAGATAGATTTTCGTAATCTAGTTTTAGTAATCTCTATGTGTAATAGTATTGTAATAGCCTAGACAGAAGGCAGCCTAATTCCGGATTACCGAGTTAATTCGAATTAACTCGGGCATTAACTGCAGCTAATCCGCATTAACTACATGAGTTAATTCTCAAAATAAAAGAGAATTAGGGCAATTTACGATGGCAACACTGCTGAAAATTGTCTATTGTGAATTTTTCTCGATCCATTTTACAAAATATTAGGTGTGTTCGCTTATAAAAAACTTTCAACAATTGTTAACAGTTTTCAACATGAAATCGTTAGCGAACAAATAAATTCAGCTGTCAATTACGGACTGTGAATGTCAATTTACAAGTTTCTGATAGTTTTCAGTTCATGTACTTCTTATAGATTTTCTCATATCGAGAGTGACAGATCACAGAAATTGATAGTGATAGTAATGTAACTGAGCGGACCTAATAAAACAGCAATCAGCTGTTTAGTTAATCAGGTTAATATTTTATTCGGATTAAGTGCGCCGGTAATCCGGAATTAGACTGCCGTCTGTCTAGACTATAACAAGTATCGATGGTATGTTACACATCACTAATTGTGAATGACACGAATATTGGCAACATTGAACCGAATGTCAACAAAAAAGAAACAGGCGATAACCAAAACATGCAAGAAAGAACGAGAAAGAAAGAGAAGAATCTCGACTACGATAAAGGAAGTATTTGGAGTGTTGTCACAGAGGATAAATAGGGCCAGTTGTTGACAAATGCAATCAATAAAATCCTGAAAGTGATCGCTAAACCATTGGTACAGTATCAGAGGCAAAATTTGCAAGTACATTAAATTGTTATTGCAAATAGTTGATTGTAAATGGAATATATTAAATAAATTTTTGTTGTTTATAGTTGTACAAAGTAAGTGTTGCAATTATTACTAACATAATTCAGTGATCGAAAAAGGTTGATTCAAATAGAATTTAACGTCAACAAAATACATCGTAACAGCACGTTTTCACATACGAGATTATCTTAATTTTTGAAAGAATCACTCAAATCTAGTTTCAAATAAGCAGTTTTTCCATATAAAATTACTACCAGCATAAACTAGGATTTTGTGCAAATCCCCATAACTTTCCTAGATTTTCTCAACGCACCTCTCTTCTTTATCGATTATTTTGTGAAGAAGGGAGTCAAATCAAAATTGTCGTTGACTTGACGTTGGACTTTACAACTAACAATCCCGTAGAAATAAATCTCACTGCGTATAGGGGCAGATAGATTTTCGTATTCAAGTTGTGCTAACATCAATGTGTAAACATACTGTTACGTTTTTATTCTGTGAGCGTTTAATTCTATTTGAATTACCTTGTTCGATCACTTGATTCTGTTAGTAATAACTGCAACACTTATTTTATACAACTATATACAGCAACAATTTATTTAATAATCTCTATGTACAATCAACTCTGTTTACAATCAACTATTTACAATAACATTTAAATGTACTTGCAACTTTTGCCTCTGTATTGATGTTTTCGTAATCACTTTCTGGATTAGATTGATTGTCACTTCTCAACACTGGCTCTATTTATACTCTGTTGGCAACACCCCAGAATCTTCCTTTATCGAGATTCTTCTCTTTCTTTCTCGTTGGCTTGTTCTGGTTATTGCTTATTTCTTTTTGCTGACATTCGTTTCGATGCTGCCAATAGTGTCAGCCACAATAGTGATGAGTAAACAACTATCGATATTCGTTACAATACTATAACGACAACAAAAAGAAATAAGCGATAACCAGGACAAGCCAACGAGAAAGGAAGAGAAGAATCTCTATAAAGGAAGATTCTGGGGTGTTGCCAACAGAGTATAAATAGAGCCAGTGTTGAGCAGTGAGAATCAATCGAATTCAGAACGTGATTGCGAAAACATTGATACAGAAGCAAAAGCTGCAAGTGCATTAGAGTGTTATTGTAAATAGTTGATTGTAAACAGAGTTGATTGTAAATAGAGATTATTTACATTGTTGCTGCTGTATATAGTTGTATAGAATAAGTGTTGCAGTTATTATTAACAGAATCCAGTGATCGAACAAGGTAATTCAAATAGAATTAAACGCTCACAGAATAAAAAACGTAACAATTGGTGTCAGAAGTGGGATTCTGTAAAGATGGTGAAAATTGACCAACTAAAATTGGACCAGCTTAAAAAGCTGTTGGTAGAGATGAATATATCGTCATCAGGTGCAAAGGCGGAACTGCTGGTGAGGCTGAGGCAAGCTATGGAGGCTAAGGGAATTAATGTAGAAGAACATGAGTTCTTCGAGGAAGCCGATATACAAGCAGTTGTGCACGCTGAGGAAGAGAGCAAAATAGATTCGAGTGGTCAACTCATGGATTTCATGAAAACCATGATGCTGCAGCAACAACAACAGCTACAAGAACATTCGGCTGAATTGCGTACGGAAATTCAAGGAAATGCGTCTCGCATTGACTCCAAGCTTCAAGAACATTCGGTACGCCAAGAGGGCGTTATTAGTGATTTGCGTATGGAAATTCAAGAGCATTCGGCTCGCCAAGAACACGTCATCGAAAATCTACAAAAAGGAATTGAACTTAGATTTCAGGAAATTTCCGGCACCATTAATGAAAAGGTCACGGATTTAAAGGAACATGTAGATGACTTGGAAGATAAGTTCGAGAAATTACAGCACGAATTCAATCAACTAAAAATAAATGGACCAGTCACATCAGTGATTAGAGATTCAAGTACAATCAAATTAAAGCCACCAACATTTGACGGAAGCACGCCATTCAATATCTTTAAGCTTCAATTCGAGACAACAGCTTCGAAGAATCAATGGAATGAGAGCGACAAGACTGCTGCTTTAATAGTCGCATTAAATGGTAATGCTTCCGAGGTGTTACAGATAATTCCAGAGAAAGATCGTGGTAGCTATCAGTCACTGATGGACACACTACAGCGAAAATATGGAAATGAATACAAGAGTCAATTACATCGAGTGGAATTGAGATCGCGAGTGCAACGGAGTAATAAGAGCCTGCAGGAATTCGCTTCTGACATTGAGCGCTTATGTCATCTTGCGTTCTCTGGTAATTTGGAAGAGTTCGTCGAAAAAATAAAAATAGAGGCATTCATAGATGGCATACGTGATGGAGAGACAAAGCGTGCCCTAGTCATGTCACGAAACCATGATGCAACAGCAGCAACAACAGCTACAAGGAAATGCGTCTCGCATTGACTCCAAGCTTCAAGAACATACGGCTGAATTGCGTATGGAAATTCAAGAAGGTTCGGCTCGCCAAGAACACGTCATCGAAAATCTACAAAAAGGAATTGAACTTAGATTTCAGAAAATTTCCGGAGCTATTAATGACAAAGTCACAGAGCTGAAAGAACACGTGGATGAGTTGGATGATAAGCTGAAGGAACATGTCGACGACTGGGAAGATAAGTTCGAGAAATTACAGCACGAACTCAATCAACTAAAAATAAATGGACCAGCCACATCAGTGGTTAGAGATTCAAGTACAATCAAACTAAAGCCACCAACATTTGACGGAAGCACGCCATTCAATATCTTTAAGCTTTAATTCGAGACAACAGCTTCGAAGAATCAATGGGATGATAGCGACAAGACTGCTGCTTTAATAGTCGCATTAAATGTAATGCTTCCGAGGTGTTACAGATGATTCCAGAGAAAGATCGTGGTAGCTATCAGTCACTGATGGACACCCTCCAGCGAAAGTATGGAAATGAATATAAGAGTCAATTACATCGAGTGGAATTGAGATCGCGAGCGCAACGGAGTAATGAGAGCCTTCAGGAATTCGCTTCCGATATTGAGCGCTTATGTCATCTAGCGTTCTCCGGTAATTCGGAAGAGTTCGTCGAAAAATTCAAAATAGAGGCTTTCATAGATGGCATACGTGATGGAGAGACAAAGCGTGCTCTAGTCATGTCACCAAGGAATACTTATGCCGAAACAGTCAGTAGTGCCTTGACGTTTGAAGCCGCCAGTTTCATGTGTCGACCAATGCCACGGGTACGCCAATTAGAAACAGAAACAACAGATCTGGTTGCAGCAGTGCGTCAGGCAGTAAAATCAGTAGTTCAGCCTGAAGGAAGAACAACAGGTCGACGCGAAAACAAGTTTACTGGTAAGTGCTTCATTTGTGACAAACCAGGACACATGGCGCGTGACTGCCGTCTACGACGAAAGCGATCAAGATCGAATTCTCCAGGTAGACAAAAGAAGGAGAATAAGGTGGATAGTGATCGCTCCACTAACACAAATCCATCGTTAAACTAAATCGAGTCAGTTCAGCGGGGCGTGAACTGACTCCAACAGTGGGTTGCCCCATCATTCACATTTCACAACTACAGCGTGTGCCAAGCAGCTTGACTATTGATGGAAAATTGGACAATATGGAATTCATGTTAACCCTGGATACTGGTGCATCACATTCTATAATCAAGAGCGATTTGGTAAAGAGGTTTGAGCCTTTAATGGGAATAAAATTGCGTACAGCAACGGGTGAGGATGCACAAATTCTGGGTAAGATAAAGAAACGAGTATCTATTGGAAATTACACTTGGGAACATGAATTCATTGTGGCCGACATCATCGATAACGTAATAATTGGTGTTGATTTTATGATTGAAAACGGATTCACGTTAGATTTAAATCAACGGATACTACGTTATGCAAATGTGGAATTACCATTGAACATCGGTTACAAGCGGAGTGGAAACATCAAACGAGTACTGGCATGTCAAAGCCAAGAGGTTCCAGCAAAATCAGAAGCGGTGATATGGGCACAGATGAATGTGGATGATGGGACAGGCAAGTTGCGGTTAATGGAAGCAGATAAATAAATACAAAATAAAAACATCATACTTGGTAGGACGTTAGTAGAACCCAAAGAAAATGGAATAGTACCGGTGCGAATATTAAATCCAACTAATACATCTACATTTGTGAAGAAAGGAATGGTTATTGGTCATTGCCAGGAAGTTACTGCCGTAGTAGACTGCGAAAAGGGTTCGACGAAAAAAAGTGGAAGATCAGGAACTGATAGAGCAGAATTAAAAGCGCAGATGGAAGAATGGGCAGGTGTGCTTACCAACCAGCAAAAAAGAAAAGGCTCTACAACTATTGGAGCAGTATAGTTCAATCTTGTCTTCAAATGGAAAAACTGGAGGACGGACAACCATCGTGAAGCATCACATTGACACCGGTGATTCTAGACATTAGGCTGATTTCCGATATGCAGAAACAAGGTGTTATTGAACCATCAGCGAGTCCATGGAGTTCACCAGTTGTGCTGGTAAAGAAGAAGGATGGAAGTACTCGATTCTGTGTGGATTACAGAAAGCTGAATGATATTACGAAAAAAGACAGCTATCCACTGCCAAGAATCGATGACACTCTGGACACACTATCTGGTGCGAAGTGGTTCTCAACTCTTGATTTGCAAAGTGGCTACTGGCAAGTGGAACTTGGTAAGGAGGACAAAGAGAAAACACCTTTCAGTATTGGCGATGGTCTATGGCAATTTACAGTCATGCCATTTGGTTTATGCAATGCGCCAGCTACTTTCGAACGTTTGATGGAGCGTGTACTCAGAGGACTACACTGGAAAACGTGCTTGGTGTACCTCGATGACATTATTGTGATGGGAAAAGATTTTAACGACCACCTGGAAAAGTTGAAAGAAGTATTTGAGCGTATACCATCAGCAGGGCTTAAACTGAATATGAAAAAGTGTTCACTCTTCAGGCGAGAAGTTAAATATATTGGTCATAAAGTAACAACAAAAGGGGTACATACCGACGAGTAGCAGCAGTAAAAGAATGGCCTATTCCGTCGAATCTTCACGAGTTAAGAAGCTTCCGAGGCTTATGCACCTACTATAGACGATTTGTTCTTGGATTTGCAAACATCGCCAGCAGTCTGCATGAGTTAACAAGAAAGAACAAACCATTTGTATGGGGGCGAAGACCAACAGAAAGCATTCGAACAACTGTAAGAGAGACTCTGTTCAGCACCAATATTAGCGTATCCAGTACCTGGACAAAAGTTTGTGTTGGACACAGATGCGAGTGGCTATGGAATAGGTGGTGTGCTCTCTCAGATCATAGATGGGCAAGAAAAAGTAATAGCATACTACAGTAAAATCCTGTCGAAGCCAGAAAGAAACTACTGTGTCACTCGAAGAGTTGCTCGCAATACTGGAATGTGTAAAGTATTTCCATAAATACTTGTACGGTCAGTCATTTCATCTACGAACTGACCACTCAGCGCTAAGGTGGTTATTGCAATTTAAAAACCCAGAAGGACAATTAGCGCGCTGGATTGAAAGGCTGCAGAGTTATGATTTTACCATCGAACATCGTAAAGGAGGACATCACGGCAACGCGGATGCTTTATCTCGTCGTCCTTGCAAAATGGAATGTAAACATTGTTCTCGAGTGGAAAGCAAGGAGCACATTGTCGACATACGACTTACGAATACATTGCCGGAGGAGTCATGGACCACCGAACGAGTGCAAGAAGATCAGCGGAACGACCCAGATCTCGTAAAGATTATGGAATACAAGGAGCAGGGCATACGTCCAGATTGGCAAGAAATGGCTAATGAGAGTCCAATAGCAAAGCATACTGGGCGCAGTGGCAAAGCCTGCACTTACGAGACGGATGTTTATTCCGAGCATGGGAAAGTGAGGATGGAAAAATCACTAATGATCTTCTAGTGGTACCCAAGGCGAGAATAAATGAAGTGATAGCTGAGTATCACAATGCCTCCAGTGGAGGGCATTTGGGAATCACCAAAACCGTCGAGAAAATAAAGAACCGATTTTATTGGGTTGGATGTCATGACCATGTCGCTGATTGGATTCGGAAGTGTACGCAATGTGCAATGGCCAAAGGTCCCACTAAGAAAAGTCGAGGTAAGTTGCACCAATACACCGTGGGTGCTCCATTTGAGCGAATTGCTATGGACATAGCTGGGCCATTTCCAATAAGCAACGCAGGAAACAAGTATGTTCTGGTGGTTATAGATTACTTCAGTAAATGGCCAAAAGTATACCCCATTCCAAATCAGGAAGCTAGTGCATGGTAGAACGATTTAACCGTATCTTGGAGGAATACTTGAGAAAAGTCGTAGATAAATACCAAAGAGACTAGGATGTACATATACCAATGTTCTTCATGGCATATCGATGCGCACAACATGATACGACGGCTACTACACCGGCAATGGCAATTTTTGGAAACGAGTTAAGACTGCCAGCTGATTTAAAATTTGGAGTCGTAACACCAACGAGATCAACCGAAGGTAATTATACTAGCGAAAAGCGGGAACAGTTGGATCAAGTACATCAGTTCATCAGAGAGCGGTCGCAGATGATAAGCGATAAGATGAAGGTCAGGTATGACTTGAAAGCAAGTTCAAAAGGGTTCTATGAAGGAGAGCTTGTAATGCTTCATAATCCACAACGAAAGAAAGGCCTGTCTCCTAAACTACAGACTCATTGGGAAGGACCATATCAGATTATAGCAAAGATAAATGACATAGTGTATCGTATTCAACGTGCCTGGAAAAAGAGCAAATTTTAAAGTAGTGCACTTGGAGCGACTTGCGCCATATCGAGGGGAAGATGGTTCGGGACGAACAAGGTTAAGAGGAGGGCAGTGTAACGAGTATCGATAGTTGATTACTCATCACTATTGTGACTGGCACTATTGCCAGCATCGACATGAATGTCAACAAAAAGAAATAAGCGATAACCAGAACAAGCCAACGAGAAAGGAAGAGAAGAATCTCGATAAAGGAAGATTCTGGGGTGTTGCCAACAGAGTATAAATAGAGCCAGTGTTGAGCAGTGAGAATCAATCTAATTCCGAACGTGATTGCGAAAACATTGATACAAAGGCAAAAGCTGCAAGTGCATTAGTGTTATTCTAAATAGTTGATGGTAAACAGAGTTGATTGTAAATAGAGATTATTAAATAAATTGTTGCTGTATATAGAATAAGTGTTGCAGTTATTATTAACATAATCCAGTGATCGAACAAGGTAATTCAGGAACATGTCGACGACTGGGAAGATAAGTTCGAGAAATTACAGCACGAACTCAATCAACTAAAAATAAATGGACCAGCCACATCAGTGATTAGAGATTCAAGTACAATCAAACTAAAGTCACCAACATTTGACGGAAGCACGCCATTCAATATCTTCAAGCTTCAATTCGAGACAACAGCGTCGAAGAATCAATGGGATGATAGCGACAAGACTGCTGCTTTAATAGTCGCATTAAAAGGTAATGCTTCCGAGGTGTTACAGATGGTTCCAGAGAAAGATCGTGGTAGCTACCAGTCACTGATGGACACCCTCCAGCGGAAATATGGAAATGAATACAAGAGTCAATTACATCGAGTGGAATTGAGATCGCGAGTGCAACGGAGTAATGAGAGCCTGCAGGAATTCGCTTCTGACATTGAGCGCTTATGTCATCTTGCGTTCTCTGGTAATTCGGAAGAGTTCGTCGAAAAAATAAAAATAGAGGCATTCATAGATGGCATACGTGATGGAGAGACAAAGCGTGCCCTAGTCATGTCACCAAGAAATACTTATGCCGAAACAGTCAGTAGTGCTTTGACGTATGAAGCCGCCAGCTTAATGTGTCGACCAGTGCCAGGAGTACGCAAACTAGAGGGGAAAACATCACATCTGGTTGAAGCAGTGCGTCAGGCATTAAAATCAGTAGTTCAGCCTGAAGTAAGAGCAGGTCGACGCGAAAACAAATTTAATGGTAAGTGCTTCATTTGCGACAAACGAGGGCATATAGCTCGTGATTGCAATCAATCGAATATGAAGCCTAAAGGTAGAACAAGGAATCAACACAAAAATAAATTTGCTGGTAAGTGCTTTATATGCGATCAAAGGGGACACATGGCGCGTAATTGTCGTCTACGACGCAAGCAACAAAGATCGAATTCACCAGGACAACGAAAGAAAGATCGTGATGTCAATCATCGTGGTAAAGCTGATACTCCATATCATCGTATTTGCACCGTAGATAGCAAACATTGTTCTCGGGTAAGAAACCAGAATCACATTGTTAACCTACGTCTTACGAATGTATTGTCGGAAGAGTCATGGAAAACCGAACGAGTTCAAGAAGATCAGCGGAACGACCCAGATCTCGCAAAGATTATGGAATATAAGGAGCAGGGCATACGTCCAGATTGGCAAGAAATGGCTAATGAGAGTCCAATAACGAAGGCATACTGGGCGCAGTGGCAAAGCCTGCACTTACGAGACGGATGTTTATTCCGAGCATGGGAAAGTGAGGATGGAAAAATCACTAATGATCTTCTAGTGGTACCCAAGGCAAGAATAAATGAAGTGATAGCTGAGTATCACAATGCCTCCAGTGGAGGGCATTTGGGAATCACCAAAACCGTCGAGAAAATAAAGAACCGATTTTATTGGGTTGGATGTCATGACCATGTCGCTGATTGGATTCGGAAATGTAAGCAATGTGCAATGGCCAAAGGTCCCACTAAGAAAAGTCGTGGTAAGATGCACCAATACACCGTGGGTGCTCCATTTGAGCGAATTGCTATGGACATAGCTGGGCCATTTCCAATAAGCAACGCAGGAAACAAGTATGTTCTGGTGGTTATAGATTACTTCAGTAAATGGCCTGAAGTATACCCCATTCCAAATCAGGAAGCTAGTACAGTTGCGGATGTATTCGTCAACCAATGGATTACTCGTTTTGGTGTACCGATGGAGTTACACTCAGACCAAGGTCGAAATTTCGAATCAGTTGTATTCCAAGAGATATGCCGTATGCTGGGTATATACAAAACTCGTACAACACCTTTGCATCCACAATCTGATGGCATGGTAGAACGATTTAACCGTACCTTGGAGGAATATTTGAGAAAAGTCGTAGATAAATACCAAAGAGACTGGGATGTACATATACCAATGTTCCTCATGGCATATCGATGCGCACAACATGATACGACGGCTACTACACCGGCAATGGCAATTTTTGGAAACGAGTTAAGACTGCCAGCTGATTTAAAATTTGGAGTTGTAACACCAACGAGATCAACCGAAGGAAATTATACTAGCGAAAAGCGGGAACAGTTGGATGAAGTACATCAGTTCATCAGAGAGCGGTCGCAGATGATAAGCGATAAGATGAAGGCCAGGTATGACTTGAAAGCAAATTCAAAAGGGTTCTATGAAGGAGAGCTTGTAATGCTTCATAATCCACAACGAAAGAAAGGCCTGTCCCCTAAACTACAGACTCATTGGGAAGGACCATATGAGATTATAGCAAAGATAAATGACGTAGTGTATCGTATTCAACGTGCCTGGAATAAAAGAGCAAAGTTTAAAGTAGTGCACTTAGAGCGACTTGCGCCATATCGAGGGGAAGTAGAAAAACTTGTTCGGGACGAACAAGGTTAAGAGGAGGGCAGTGTAACGAGTATCGATAGTTGATTACTCATCACTATTGTGACTGACACTATTGGCAGCATCGACCTGAATGTCAACAAAAAGAAATAAGCGATAACCAGAACAAGCCTACGAGAAAGGAAGAGAAGAATCTCGAAAAAGGAAGATTCTGGGGTGTTGCCAACAGAGTATAAATAGAGCCAGTGTTGAGCAGTGAAATCAATCTAATTCCGAACGTGATTGCGAAAACATTTATACAGAGGCAAAAGTTGCAAGTACATTTAAGTGTTATAGTAAATAGTTGATTGTAAACAGTGTTGATTGTAAATAGAGATTATTAAATAAATTGTTGCTGTATATAGTTGTATAAAATAAGTGTTGCAGTTATCATTAACAGAATCCAGTGATCGAACAAGGTAATTCAAATAGAATTAAACGTTCACAGAATAAAAACGTAACAATACTATTATACATAATGGATTACAAAATAAGAGCTATATTACGAACGCAATACTATATAAGTATTTATAGTATTAAATTTGAAAACAAAGAACTTGGTCCCGTTTCTTTGATAATAACCTGTATACGTTAAGAACAAGGTTGAATAATTTTAGCGGGAATATTGTGGTAGTATGTCTCCCAAGGGGCACAGAGCATTTGATTTGATTAGTTGCATTTGGATGTGTGACTTTCAATAAAGAGTTTCAGTTCTAGGTATTCTAGGTTGGCTGTGCTCTCAAAGAATATTGAACTAAAGAAGCTGCATACCCGACAGCATGTGAATTTCAGGTGTGACTAAAACGCGGTCACACTCAAACGGCAGCTATATATGAAAATTTTAACTTAAAATCGAAATTTTTTGAGTGGTGCTCTCGCATTTGGTTGAGTTTCCTACTCTTTTGAAAGTATTATATTTCTGTATGAAAATTTGTTATTTATTTATTTATGAAAAAATATTATTTATAAGGAAAATGCTACGTTGAAGTTTTATATGAAAAATGAAAATATTTTGAATGATTTTGAATATTTGAAATGAAAAGTTTTTAATTTTCCCGATTTTGTACAAAACGAAATTGGATTTATCAGGCGCCCATGGAAAACAATAAGCAATTATTCAATTTTTATTTTTCAAAATACATCATACAATCATGTACACATGTAGCCATGACAACGTAAAAAATTCAATAGTAAATTCTATATATATATATATATATACATATATACGTATGTAGAATTTTCATTCATAAATTTTGCATGGAAATCATTCGAAAATTTACATTGAAAATTTCAATTGTTTTTGAGAAATTTTCAACAAAATCTTGCAAATGCTAATGGAGTATGCATGTATTTTTGCTTGTGATTGTCAGTAGATGCCTTACCTCTATTCATATATAATCGTGTTATCATGGTACTATATGGCGCAGCCAAGAGAAATCTTTTACAATTTGTCTATCTTTCTTATTTTACCACGCAATGGTACCATCATGACAAAGAACTGTCAAAATCTTGGCGTTCTGTTTTGTTTCTTTCTCTTATTGTTTTGCTCCTTAACTTCGGAAATTGAACAATGGTACTGAAAACATAAAATTCACATTAAATTAAATATTACAACTTGATAAGTGCATGTTTGAGATCAATTATGATTATACCGAATTATTAATAATTATGTTGCCATCAATATGGTTCTGTTGCTGTTGCCTGTAAAGGAATTTATGTTAGAATTTAATTAGGCAGCTATTAATTCCACTATCAATAAAACTACTTTTTTTTACATTTTATGAGTAATTTTATTGATAATGGGTAAGCCAAGTCACCACGTCAAGGTTGCTGCCATCGACATGGACCTAACACTACCTAACACTATTGTGTATGATGTAGGCAAATTTTGTATTTCGTATTTTGAAAAATAAAAATTGAAAAATTGCTTATTGTTTTCCATGGGCGCCTGATAAATCCAATTTCGTTTTGTACAAAATCGGGAAAATTAAAAACTTTTCATTTCAAATATTCAAAATCATTCAAAATATTTTCATTTTTCATATAAAACTTCAACGTAGCATTTTTCTTATAAATAATATTTTTTCATAAATAAATAAATAACAAATTTTCATACAGAAATATAATACTTTCAAAAGAGTAGGAAACTCAACCAAATGCGAGAGCACCACTCAAAAAATTTCGATTTTAAGTTAAAATTTTCATATATAGCTGCCGTTTGAGTGTGACCGCGTTTTAGTCACACCTGAAATTCACATGCTGTCGGGTATGCAGCTTCTTTCTCATACAGAAGCAAATTTTACCAGCCCTAGAAAGGAGTGATACTCGGTTGAATAAATTCAGATCTTTTTATTTTGTTTTTTATATTTTACAATTGTTTGCAGTGCAGTGTCATAACAAATTTATCAAGTAACAGAACGTGCAAAATATTGCAAAAAACAACAACAGTATGTGCAATCTTTATGCTAAGAAATGTTTTTATCACTGTTTCATTCCACTCTTCACAGTTTCTGTACTTTTCTGAAGCCCACTATTTTATCAACAATTAAGAAAGAAAATCATATACTAGCAATAAATCAAATCATTTCCAATTGGCGATATGGGTTTAACAATTTCCAGCCTTTTGACACGTCTTTTTGGTAAAAAGCAAATGCGTATTTTAATGGGTAAGCATGTAGTGGAAATAAGTTTTTACTTTGATTATTACACACAATATATTGGAATTAATTACTAATGGCGGTGGTAGAGCTGCATATCATCTTAACCTAAACATGCACGCAAAGCGTGGCGCTTATGCCTATGAGAGGTCATACCAATACATTTGTATGAGCGGTCATGAAGTACGCAGTCCATAATCAGTTTTCAATTATGTCAGCAAAAAGCTAGATAGTGTATTACCCGTTAACCAATTCGGGGCATACGTAGAGAATAGCACACTCGTATGGGAAATAATAATAACTTATTGCTTCGTATAAAGCTAATTTTTGTGAACTCAACAAACCAAAAATAATTTATATGAAATGTTATATATAAGTAAAAAGCTATTAAAATATTTATTATTTGATAACCATATTGTAAAATAAAATTGCGGTTATATTGAGTAATCTTGATTTGAACTTTGACTTTCAGCCACGCCTTCTGTAGATAATTGCGCAGAAAATTTTTAACTTCCTTCTGCTCACAAAAATAGCAAATCAAACGTTTTTTCGGCAACGACCACATAAGGCGTGACTCAAGGACAAAAATCGAAACAAGTGCAGAACACGGCTCCTAAGGGAAAAAAATCAAAAATTGCCTCGGATAAAGCTAATTTTTGTGAATAAAACAAATCAAAAATTTGTCGGTGGCAACGGCCATATAAGGCGAAGCTTAATGTCAAAGTTCACATTTGCGATCGAAATTACTCAATCAAGTCGCAATATTTTGTTACAATATGGGTACCAAAAGAAAGGTTTTTTAAATACCTTTTCACTGATATATATTATTTAAATTCTATTTATCACACTAAATCTTATCAAAAATATAAATTCGAAGTTTTTTTTAAATCGATTTTTTTTAAAATAATCCTTACTTACCAATCGAAATTTTAGCACCATATTAAAGCCTATACAATTAAAGATTTTAGCCACCTGAAAAAAGGTTTTTCTTGTTGTTGATGTTGTAGCAGCATGAAAAAATGTGACTTATGAATTGTTTAAAAAAAAGTTCTGCATCTAAGGATTTAAAATTTTGCAGATATATTAGTGCATGAATAGTGAACACAAAATAATTTTTTCAAATGAAAATATTTGATTTTTAGCAAGTTATTCATCATCTCTTGAGTCTTCAAAAATATAAGTTATCCCACTGCTGCAGTGATTGTAGCCTTTACAGTGCCTGAAATGAAAAAAAAAAAACAAAAAATAGATTAAACTAGATTATGTTTTCTACACAATGACCCTCGATTGTAAAAAAAAAAATATGCAACAAAATGGCGGATTTTTGAAAAAAGTAGTTGTAAAATTTTGCTTAAAAATCGGATGGTTTTTGGCATAATTACATTTTTCATCCAATCAAAAAAGTGGATGGACATTGTATGGAAAAACAAATACACAATAAGCTAAAAAAGACCTAAGTCGACAGGATGATTTGTTATCGAGTTACAGCTGCACCAAATGTGAAAAATTTAGTTTTGAGAAAAACGCATTTAAAGGTAAAAGTACTGTTTTTTTATATACTTACTTATGTGGCCATAACAACCGAATATCGATTTAGGCCGAAAATAACATGCTTCGCCAGCCATCTCTGTTCTTCGCTAGCTGGCGCCAGTTAGAAATTCCAAGCGCCGTCAGGTTCTCCAGTACTTGGTCTTTCCACCTGAGGTTTGGTCTTCCTCTTCTGCGTCGTCCTCCAGCGGGTTCCGAATATAACACCTTCTTAGCTGGAGCGTGTTCTTCCATTCGCTCGACATGACCTAGCCAGCGCAGCCGCTGGATTTTGATGCGCTTTACTATGTCAATATCGGCATTCAGCTCGTACAGCTCATGGTTGTACCTTATTCGGTACTCGCTACCAACGCAAATAGGTCCAAAGATCTTGCGTAGGACTTTTCTCTCGAAAACTAAAAGCATTCGCTCATCGGAGGTGGAAATTGTCCAGGATTCAGCGCCATATGTTAGGACAGGCATGATGAGAGACTTGTAGAGTGTAGTTTTCGTTCTTCGAGAGAGGGCTCGACTTGTTAGCAAGAGTTATCCTACGCATGATCTCCAAGCTGACGTCATTACTGCTGTTAATGCTGGTTCCAAGATAGACAAAGTCCCTTACTACTTCAAAAGCGTAGTTGTCAACAGTGACGTGCTGTCCAAGACGCCGGGACTCTTTGTTTGTTGACACTAGATACTTCGTCTTGCCCTCGTTCACCGTGAGACCCATCCGACGCGACTCTCTTTCCAACTCTGAGAATGCTGCACTGACTGCTCGCGTGTTCATGCCGATTATGTCAATATCGTCGGCATACGCTAACAGCATGACACTTTTGTTGAAGATAGTGCCATTATGTCGTAGATCAGCAGCTCGTATTATTTTCTCCATAATAAGATTGAAGAAGTCGCACGATAACGAATCACCTTGTCTGAAACCCCGTTCGGTATTAAACGGTGCGGAGAGGTCCTTCCCAATTTTCACTGCACAACGGGAGTTATGGAGTGTCATTCTACAAAGTCGAATGAGCTTTGTAGGATTAACGAACTCAGACAGAGGTGCGTAGAGGTAATCCCTTACCGGACTGTCGAAAGCGGCTTTATAATCAACAAATAGGTGGTGTGTGTCGATCTGTTTTTCTTGGGTCTTCTCCAGGATTTGGCGCAGTGTGAAAATCTGGTCGATGGTGGATTTACCAGGTCTGAAGCCATACTGATAAAGGCCAATCAGGTTGTTGTACTTCAACCTTTCACACAGTACGCTCGATAGAACCTTGTATGCGATGCTCAGGAGACTTATTCCACGGTAGTTGGCGCAAATTGTGGGGTCTCCTTTTTTATGTACAGGACAGAGAACACTGAGCCTCCAATCATCAGGCATGCTTTCATCCGACCATATTCTGCTTATGAGCTGGTGCATGCGGGTGAGCAGTTCATCGCCTCCGGTCTTAAACAACTCGGTAGGCAGGCCACCTGCACCTGCAGCTTTGTTGTTCTTCAACCTTAAAATGGCCGTTTCAACCGCGTCATAGTTGGGTGGTGGAACATCAACACCATCATCTGTAATTGCGGTTATCGGGCAGTCTCCTCCACTGGCGGAATTGTTCGTAGCATCGCCATTCAGTAACGTGGAGAAGTGTTCCCTCCATAGGCTCAGTACACTCTGGACATCTTCAACCAGATTTCCATTTCCCTCACGACAAGAAGAGGCTCCGGGATTTAAACCTCCACTCAGGCGCTTGATCTTTTCGAAGAATTTTCGAGTCTTGTCGGTACACATCTCTATCTCCTCACACTTGCGTCTTTCCAACTCCCTCTTCTTGCTCCTGAAAAGACGTCTCTCTGCACTCCTTTTCTCTCTGTACCGCTCCTTAACAGCTCGCGTTGCGCCTGCACGCAGAGTTTTTCTGTAGGCGGCGTCTTTCTCTGCGGTAGCGTCGCGACACTCCTGGTCATACCACTCATTCCTCAGAGGCCGGTAATAACCGATTACCTCCTCGGCAGCAGTAGTCATGGAGTGGGATATATGTGTCCACCGTGCGCATGTATCATCAAGTTGGGGAGTGTTCTGCATAAGCAGATCCGATAGTCGAGTGGAAAATGCATCTGCTGTCTGGTTATCGCAGCTTACTGACGTCGAGCTTTCTCTGTTTGGGACTTCTCTTGTTATTTGCGACACATAAGCGTGTGCGCACCTTAGCTGCAACAAGGTAGTGATCCGAGTCGATGTTGGCACCACGGATCAATTTCACGTACATCACACTGGAAGCATGCCTTCCGTCAATCACCACATTATCAATTTGGTTTCTTGTACGTTGATCTGGAGACAGCCATGTCGCTTTGTGGATGTCTAGATGCTGGAATCTGGTACCACCAATTACCATGTTTCGTGCTGCCGCGAAGTCGATCAGCCTCATTCCGTTTTCGGAGGTGTTCTGGTGGAGGCTGAATTTCCCGACTATTGGACCAAAGGTACCTTCCTTGCCCACCTTGGCATTAAAGTCGCCAAGCACGATTTTGATATCGTGGCGGGGGCAGCGGTCATAAGTTTCTTCGAGGCGCTGAAAGAAGCTCTCCTTGGTCACATTGTCCTTCTCATCCGTCGGAGCGTGGGCACATATAAGGCTGATGTTCAAGAATTTTGCCTTGATGCGGATTGTGGCCAGCCGTTTGTTCACAGGCGTGAACTGTGACACAAGATGTCGTAGTCTCTTGCTGACCAAAAATCCACATCCTAATTCGTGCCTTTCAGCATGGCAACTGTAGTAGATGTCACAGGACGCTCTTTTGGAGCAGCCCTGTCCTGTCCATCGCATTTTCTGGAGAGCGGTGATGTCAGCTCTGTATTTTTCGGGGACATCAACCAGCTGGATAGAGGCACCCTCCCTATAAAGGGACCGGACATTCCAGGTGCATATCCGTAAATCGTTGTCCTTTTTTCGTTTGCGGGGTTCATCAACAAAAGCGGTAGTCCTTATCCGAGGCATATTTGTTTTTTTCATAGGGGGGGTTTTTTATGTGGCGGGTCCCAAACCCGACGCACAACCTCTAACCGAGGAGATTTTCGCCACTGACTTCAGCCGCCTCCCAGCGGGTGGCAGGAAGACGTTGCCCAGACCACCATCATATATACATATATATATATATATATATATATATATATATATATATATATATATTATATATATACTATTTATATATATATATATATATATTATATATGTACTATATATATATATATATATTATATATATACTATTTTTATATATATATATACATATTATATATATACTATTTATATATATATATATATATATATATGCATTATTGCATTAAATTTGAAGGTAATTTCATTATGCTACTGTTATAGAAACCCTCGTCCCTATTGGCAAAAAACTGGGACAGTTGATTTTAACAGGCTTCTTTTGAAGCGACATCATTCGCTATAGACAGGAATAGGTAGTAATCACTTGGTGCCAGGTCCGGACTATAAAGTGGATGCATATGAATGTCCCAACCAAGCTCCCGGAGCTTCTGTCGAGTCACTATCGGTGACTCTCCTATTATCCAAAGCTCGCCGCTTCTGGGCAATTGCTTCCTTCAGATGGTCCAATTGTTGAGAGTACAGGTCCGAAATAAGAGTTTGGCCGTAGGGGAGCAGCTCATAGTAGATGATTCCCTGCCAATCCCACCAAACACATAGCAAAACCTTCTTGACCGTCAAGCCTAGCTTGGCCACCGTTTGCGCCGGCTCTTCGCGATTCGACCACGACCGTTTTCGCTTGATGTCGTAAGTGACCCACTTTTCATCACCAGTAACCATCCGCTTCAGAAATGGATCGATTTTATTGCGATTCAGCAGCGATTCGCAGATGGAAATTCGGTCCATGATGTTTTTTTGCGTTAACTCGTATGGCACCCATACATCGAGCTTCTTTTTGTATCCAGCTTTATTTAAGTGGTTCAAAACGGTTTTTTGTGCAATGTTTAGCTCCTGGGCAATAGAAACAATGCTCACATGACGGTCAGACTCGACGATTTCCATAATTTTATCGATATTTTCGACAATTGGCCTTCCAGAGCATCTTTGACATCAAAATTACCGGAACGGAATCGACGAAACCAAAATTGCACATGGTTGGCTATTACAGTATCAGGACCATAAACACTCTTCACATTTTCAGCCGTCTGGCTTGTGTTTTCGCCTTAATCGGAGAAAAACTGTAGAATATGGCTTATTTTCTCTTTACTGGGGTCCATCTTTGACGCGTGCTCAAACAATACTGAGTTAAGCAATCGCAAAACTGCCTGAATAGTTTATTTAGTACAAAATCCTATCTTTCTATCGCCATCTAGTGTAACCTAATCACACTTAAACAACGCGAGATACAGATTACTAAAGCCATGTATTGGAAAAATAATAGATTTCTTTTTACTACACCTGATACTTTAGATCCATTGCTAGTTTTAGTAAATTTTAATCTACCATGTATTTCATGGAATATTGTTGACAACACTATAACCCCGTTATCTTCCCTTGAGTGCTTCAACGACTTCTTCGATCAAATTGTAGATCTGTCGCTCTCTCAAATAAATATGCCTCTAATGCTGTATCGATGTTTGCGCAACCACGTTCCGGATTCTTTTGATTTGCATTTGTCAACACTGGCTCTATTTATACTTTATTTATCGTAGTCGAGATTCTCCTTTTTCTTTCTCGTTGGCTTGTTCTGGTTATCGCCTATTTCTTTTTGTTGACATTCGTTTCGATGCTGCCATTATTCATGCTATTCACAATTAGTGATGAATAACCAACCATCGATACTCGTTACATAAAAACTGACTGCTGAAACCTAGCCCAAAGATTCGCTATTGGATTCAAAACTGGAGAATTTCTAGGCCAATCGGTTCACACCTCCTCGAAGTTTCTTTTTGTAACTGCAATGCTCGCCTTTGGGGTGTGGCATCTCGTCCCATCTTTCATTAAAACGGCGGTCAATTGTCTTGGTAATTGAACTTTGGTTCTGCGGCAGCTTACATACATACACTGGTAGTATATGTTTCCTATAATACTTTCCGTCTACAGTATGCTTCTGATCAATAATAATGAGTTCGGATTTGTCATGCATGCTGATGATCCCAGCAATCATTATTTTTAAGCCCTGCTTCTGCCTTTGTACCGGTTTAATTAATCCTTGGTCACTCGTTCTGATGCTCATATTCTGTCGGTTAGGCTTGGGGAAAAATTATACTGGCGATTCATCGGTAAAGAGTACATGACACCATTGTTTTCGGCATGAAGTGGACCTCTGAACGGATAGGTCCTATTTTTTTCGATAAGAAAAGGTTCAATCTCGACGGTCCAGATTGATTTAGCTACTTTGGAATGACTTGTAAGCAAAAGAACCAGAAACTTTGGTGGTGATTGTGTAATGATTTTGGCAGGCTTTTCTTTTAATGGAAGATACAGAACATGCTATGTTCCAACAAAAATGAACAGTAATATTTACATGGATATGTTGGAGGAGAAATAAGTACATTTCTCGAGGATTCACATCAAAATAAACTAGTTTTCTGACAGGATAACGCTTCAATCCTAGTCTCACGGCATTCTATTCAATGGTTTGAAGAGGAAAACATACCATTAATGATATGGCCAACACTGGTCCTGATTGAAATCCCATTGGGCATACTGGCTAGAAATGTTCCTAAAAATGGACGTCAATTTACCAGTGGTTTGGAACCTGTTCATATATTATCAAATGCTTGTGTGACGTCGATAAAATCTGCAGTGCAATACTCTTTCTTCTCCAAGGTATTTTTCGCGAAACTATGTACCCAATTTATTTGCTCTATTGTTAAGTGTTTCTTCCTGAAGCCAAATTGATATGCAGGGATCAAGCTCTTTTATTTAATGATAACATGAAGCCTTGTAGAAATAATTTTTCGAAAACTTTTGATACGATGGGTAGTAGACTTATTGGCCTATATGAGGTGACTTTGTCTAAAGGTTACCCTAGTTAAGGGGGGAGTAAGCAATAATTTGAAATAAAAAAACACTTTTTTCGCTGATTTTTTACGGAGATACAGCTTAAGCAAATTTATTCAAACTTTTTTTAATTATAAAGCATCATCTAGAGAATATTTAGTTAATTTTCCGTAATTAAATATTGAAAAATAAGCCGGTGACAGAGCATTTCCCAAAACGTATTTTAGAAAATACGTTGTTCTGTAAACACGACAACTCGGCGTACAATTATCTGAAATCAAAAATGTTAAATTTACTTAAATTATGAGTTAATTCACGGACTTCGAAAAATTGGTTTTCAGAAAAACACGTTTGAAGTTCTTTTTTTCCTCAAAAAGTGAGAAAAAAATTTTTTTGTAACTTACACTGAATCATCGATCCCAGGTCCATAAAGTACGTTCTCGGCAGCAGTCTCGTTGTCTTGGAATTTTTTTTTTTTTATTATACATTTTCTTTATTTATTGAATCGATTCCTAAAGAATCCAACAATAAGTTTTAAAATCTTAATCTAAATCAACAACAGTAGCTCCTTATTATCTAGAGCAATGTTTTTTGTACGATGCTCTTCTTTTTATTGGAAGGCTGGCAGGTATTCTCCGAAGGCGCGAAGTATAGCAGGTATTGAGCAAGGTTCTTGCTAGTGTGTTTGGATGTCTTTGTAATCTTCTAGTTTATTTTTGTCTAGTATTTTTAACTTCAATTTCTACCATTGGGATATTTATGTCATTGTGTATACATTCATTTCTAATATATCATGGTGCACCAGTTATCAACCTTAACATTTCAGACTGAGATCTCTGTATGATTTCAATATTGCTATTACTAGTGTTCCCCCATAATTGAATTTCGTAACTCCAAATTGGCTTTATTATGCTGTTGTACAGTAGGACCTTGTATTTCAAGTTTAATGGGGATCTGAAATTGATGAGCCAGTGCAGAGAAGAAGCTTTTAATTTCATCTGAGTTCTTTTTGCTTCGATGTGCTTGCGCCATGTAAGCCGTCTATCTAAGTGTATCCCTAGGTAGGTGACTTCATTTGTATGGGTTATGGCGATATTATTTAATGTAACTGTCGGGCATGTGCTTTTGTTAAGTGTGAACGTTACATGTTTAAGCGCCAGTTAGATAACCATTTTTCAACAAGTACTAAATGGTCCCCTAAATCTGTGGATGCCTTAATTGGGTTTCGATTACAGCTTAAGACAGCAGTATCGTCAGCAAATGTAGATGTCAGCAACCGTGCATCTGTTGGTAGATGGGGCCAAGAACGCTACCCTGTGGAACTCCGGCTTTGATATTGAATTCTTCTGTAGAAAAGTCTTTATATTTTACAACAAAATGACGGTTATCTAGGTATGATTCTAGTATTTGGTGGGAGCTTTCTGGTAGAAGTTTTCTTATTTTATACTTTAGCCCTTCATGCCACACTCTATCAAATGCCTGAGCAACATCGAGGAATATAGCTGAACAATACTCTTTGTATTCAAATGCTTTCCGTATCTCATTGGTAATTCTGTTGACCTGCTCGATCGTTCCATGTTTTTCGCGAAATCCAAATTGGTGCTGAGGAATTATGTCACGTTCTTCAAGATGAAATCTGAGTTTTGCTAACAGCAGTTTTTCAAATAATTTTGAGAGACATAGTAGCAAGCTTATGGGTCTGTAGGATGACGGCAATGTTTTATCTTTTCCTGGCTTTAGGATCATTGTTACTTGTGATTTTTTCCATTGGTTAGGAAAGTGACCCAGTTTTAGCATTGCATTAAACAAAACCACTAAAAATAATAAAGCTGCTGTTGGAATTTCAATTAGCATTTTTGTTGTGATGCCATCGAAACCAGGAGCTTTCTTTGGATTAAGCTGGTACTTAATAATCTCGTTGATATCTTTGGATGATATTTTGAAGGGAGTGAAGCCACTAGTTACAGTGCTATGTGGAGGGATTCGAAAGTCGTTTGCGGGCGGATTGGGCTGGCACACATTACATAAATGTATAGCAAATGTGCTGGCTTTTTCTTTTTCAGTGCGTGACCAATTTCCGACATGATTTCTGATTGGAAATTCTGCATCAAGTGGCGTTTTCAGCTTTTTGTAAGAGTTCCAAAGCGAATTTGTTTTGGTAGTCATAGGAGAAAGCTTTTCGATATAAAGGGTTATCCATTTCGCGGTTTCAAAAGTATAGGGCTAGAATTCGACATCTGTCAAACTTTGTTAAAACAATTTCTTTCTTTTTCAGTTCAAAGTCTGACATTTGCGAAAATGGATCGCTTAACTATCGCACAACGCATTAAAATTGTAAAAACCTACTACAAAAATGGTGATTCTGCCACAGCCACATATCGTGCTTTAAGAGGAGATTATGGTTTACATAATCGTCCAACTACGCAAGCAATTGGCAAAATTGTGAAGAAATATGAAGAGACTGGATCGGTTGCAGATATTGTAAGGCCTGTGCATCATCGTTTCGCTCATACCACCGAAAATATCGCTGCTGCAAGTGAAAGTGTTGCCGAAGACCCGAATGTGTCGATTCCTCGTGGTTCTCAGGAATTAGGACTATCTTACGGCACATTATGGCGTATTTTGCATTTGGATCTACACCTACATCCATATAAAATCCAGCTCACACAACAACTGAAGCCAGCTGACCATTCACAACGTCGTAGATACGTCGAATGGGTGCTTGAACAACAGGCGGTGGACGGCGATTTTTCGAACAAAATTTTCTTCAGCGACGAAGCACATTTCTCACTCGGTGGGTATGTTAACAAACAAAATTGTCGTATTTGGGGTTCTGAGAATCCTCAAATAATTGAAGAGAGGCCACTACATCCACAAAAAGTCAGTGCTTGGTGCGCTCTTTGGTCCGGAGGTGTGATTGGACCTTACTTCTTCGAAAACGACGATGGAACGACTGTCACCGTCAATTCGGAGCGTTATGGTCATATGATAACCGACTTTTTTTTGCCTGCTATTGAAGAATACGACTTAGAGAATATGTGTTTTCAACAAGAATGTGCCACATGCCACACAACTCGAGCGAATATGGCTTTATTGCAAGAGAAATTTTCTGGCCGCGTAATTTCTCGTCGTGGCGATATCAAGTGGCCACCAAGATCATGCGATTTGACACCGCTTGACTTTTTTTTGTGGGGCTACGCGAAAGACCGTGTTTATGCAGATAAACCTTTAACTCTTGAGCACCTAAAAACCAACATTCGTCACGTTATGGCTGAGATACCGCCCAATATGTGTCAAGAAGTGGTCGAAAATTACCTCAAAAGAATCGATGCTTGCAACAATTCGCGTGGTGGTCATTTAAATGATGTAGTATTTCACACATAATGTCAACGTTCAAACTTTATAATAAAAAAGAAATATCATGATAAAAAATATTTTATATGTGTTTTATTTACATTTACTTTTGAAACCGCAAAATGGATAACCCTTTACTTTAGCTGTTCAAATTCCTCATCCTGTTTTAATGCTTCTTTCAGGGCTCTTTCAGCACACTTAAGTCTTTGTTTTGATGCAGGTGACCGGCATGTCTGCCATTCTCTTCTACGCCGGCGCTTTTCATTAACGAGTTTTTCAATTTGGGTGTTGGTGGCTATACGAACATTCTTTTGTTTTTGGTAATCACGTGGGGTTGAAACTATTGCATCAGTAGTGAGCATGGTATTGATGATGTTTAGATTATCATCGATGTCGATCTCAGACTGGACTACAGGACTGGTGTTGATATGACTACTTATATACTTTATGTATTTCAGCCAATCTGTTTTTGGGGATGTCAGCCTAAATGGTAGTTTTGACAATGGAGGGCATTCATTTAGATAAAATAATACAGGAGAGTGATGTGAGGATAGTTCGCAACTTATTTCGGCAGTGGCAATATTTCGATTAAGATTTCGAACGACTGCAAAATCAATGAAATCAGGAATTTTCGAGATGTCTGTTGGCCAATATGTTGGCTGGCCAGAAGACACGAAATTGAGCATGTTTCGCGGATTTATTATAGTGTTATACAGTTGCCTTCTTTTAGGATTTATTAAACGAAAGCCTTGGAAAATGATAAAGAAAAAATCGATTTTCCGAATCTGCTTATCCCTTATCCCCCTTAGGAAATCATTATAATTTGAGCGACCTTGCCTTGGAAATTGTTTACATCGAAAAATGGCATTAAATAGATATGTAATGAACCTATACCCAGAATCAGGTAGATCTTGTAAAACTTTCCGCGTAATAAGGTAATATCTTCGAACAAACCTTATAATCAATGTTTTGTTTATTACCCAATATATTTCGTTAAGTTTGAAAGACTGCATTTTGGTGGGATGGTGATTCCAAGAATTGGTGTATTTCGACGTCACTTTTCAGGCTTATGTTAGCAAATAGTTGGAACATTGCTGACAAACATTCAATAAAGTATTTGCCTTTTCTTCCTCTGTTGTAGCCCATTCTCCATGGCTCGTTCTTATTGGTGTATTAAACAGCGTGGGTTGGTTTATTTGTTTAGTGGCCTTATAAAGCGAGTAATCTGTGGCTTTTGATGCACTCAGTTTGGGCATATAATTCTAAATCTCCGCATTTGTTGTTTAAGTTTTCTGTGTTATAATTCAGCATCTTTTTGTCCTTTGGATACCTCGTGTTTTGCTAAGTTCTATTCTCCGTTTTTACAGTAGTACCAATTTAACAGCGTTGTTAAGGCTATGGAGAATCTTTACTGAACTTAGTTGCGGGGTGGATGACCATGTAGTTTGTTAAACTAGGGTATTGAACATGTCATGTAGTCTTTACTTTTTGGTGGAATTTGAGTGTTCAGTTTCAATGGTTTGTTTGAAGTTCTCCCGGCTGGCCACAATCCGCATCAGGGATTGTGCCCACGCTCCGGATGAGACGGACCATGCGACCAAATAGAGCTTCTTTCAGCGCCTCGAAGAAGCTTATGACCACTGCCTTCGCCTTCGTGCTTAGCGATTTCAATGCCAGGGTGCGTAAGGAGGTTTCCTTTGGTCCTACTGTCGAAAAATTCAGCCTCCACCAGAACACATCCAATAACGGGATGAGGCTGATCGACTTCGCCGCACCACGAAACATGGTAATTGGTAGCGATATGATTATCTACAGATCAGTCAACAAGAAAACAAATTGATCATGTGGTGATTGACGGAGGGCATGCTTTCAGTGTGTTGGACGTGAAATCGATCTGTGGTGCCAACATCAACTTGGATCACTTTTTGCAGCCAGGGTGCGTACACGCTAAAGTATCGCAAAAAATAAACGAAGTCCCACACAAAGAAAGCTTAACGTCAATAAGCTGCGATCACCAGAGATAGCAGATGCTTTTGCCAATCGGCTCTCTGATCTGCTTAGGCAGAACACTCCCCCACTTCATGATATATGCGCACGGTGGACACATATATCCCACTCAATGACTACTGTTGTCGTGGAGGTAATCGGTTATTACCGATCAGGAGTGTCGCGACGCTACCGCAGAGAAAAACGCCGCCTACAGAAAAACCCTGCGTGCAGGTGCAACTCGAGCTGTTAGGAGCAGTACAGAGAGACGCCTTTTCAGGCGCAAGAAGAGGGAGCTGGAAAGACACGAGTGTGAGGAGATAGAGATGTGTATTGACAAGAATGAGACTCGAAAATTCTTCGAAAACATCAAGCGCCTGAGTGACGGTTTAAATCCCAGAGCCTCTTCCTGCGTGACGGAAATGGGAATCTGGATACAGATGTCCAGAGTGTACTGAGCCTATGGACGGAACACTTCTCCACGTTACTGAATGGCGATGCTACGAACAATTCCGCCAGTGGAGGAGATTGCCCGAACACACTAATTACGGATGATGGTGTTGACGTTTCACCACCGGACCATGACGAGGTTAAAATAGCCGTAATGAAGAACAACAAAGCAGCAGGTGCAGATGGCCTACCTGCCGAGTTGTTTAAGACCCGAGGCGATGAGCTGCTCGCCTGCATGCACCACCTCGTAAGCAGAATATGGTGTTTTCTGCCCCATAGAAACCGTGGAATAAGTCTCCTGAGCATCGAATACAAGGTCTTATTGAGCGTATTGTGTGAACATTTGAAGCCTATGCTCAGCAACCTGATTGGACCTTATCAGTGTGGTTTCAGACCGAAAAGATACACCATCGATCAAATTTTCACACTGCGCCAAATCCTGGAAAAGACCCAAGAAAAACAGTTCGACACATACCTCCTATTCGTCGATTATACATCCCTCCCATCTACTCCCTTATACATTATACAGGACCTCTCCCCGCCGTTTAATATCGAACGAGGTTTCAGACAAGGTGATTCGTTATCGTGTGACTTCTTATTAAGGAGAAAATTATATGAGCTGCAGATTTACGACATAATGGCACTATGTTCAACAGAAGTGTCATGATGCTGGCCTATGCCGACGATATTGACATAATCGGTATCAACTTGCGAGCAGTCAGTGCAGCATTCTATGAATTGGAACGAGAGTCACGTTGAATGGATCTTACGGTGAACGAGGGCAAGACGAAGTAGTGTCAACAAACAAAGAGTCCCGGCGTCTTGGATAACACGTCATTGTTGACAATTACACTTTCGAGATGGTGAAGGACTTCGTCTATCTTGAACCCAGCATCAATAACTGTAATGACATCAGCCTGGAGATCATGCATAGGATAACTCTTGCTAACATTGACATAGTCAGGCGAATAAAAATCCAGTGGCTGCGCTTGTTAGAAGACGCTCCAGCGAAGAGGGTATTTAATTCGGCACCGGCTAGAGGACGCAGAAGAAGAGGCAAACCAACCCTCCGTTGGAAGGACCAAGTGTTGGGTAACCTGGCGACACTTGGAATATCCAATTGGCGCCAGCAAGCGAAGAACAGAGAAGACTGGCGCCGCTTTATATGTTCGGCCTAAATCCATCATCGGTTGTTATGGCCACATAAGAAGAACAACCGCCAATAGGTGGGCTTACCGGTTGAAATATGTGCAAGGTTATTTCGCGCCATGGTTTTAAAAAGCTTACGAACATATTCTTATGTTTAATCTGTAGATCCAGTGAGCAAAGCAATTCTCAAAATAATGTTTTTGTAGCGTGTTAAGTTCTACGTTAACCGTTTTGATTATCTCTGCATTGCTACCAAAGACTTTTCCCCTCAAATTTTTCTTAATGTTTGGAAATAACTAGAAATCACAAGGCGCCATATCCGGGAAATATGGTGATTTTGAGTTGGCGTATTATCATGATGCAAAAAGTAGCGGCGGAATTCCTCTTTGTTTCTGTTACCCAACAAATTTGAGAACACTTTTGGTAAGGAGTCTTCTGTATATCATTTCGCAGTTACTGTCTGACAAGTATTTAAGGGAATTACAGCTGCAATATTTGTTCTAGTGAAGTAAACCGCAATCATCACTTTCATTGCTGATTTTTGTTGCCTTGCTATCTGCAATCATACTTAAGTTGCTAGACTTTCCGTTTTCGAATTTTCTTAAAAAATATTTAGCAAAACGTACTCGACTATCAGACTCGTGGGACCCATCGAGCAGATTTCTTCGTGTTTTGTAAATCATTCCGCAATATTCGCGATACAGGCATAGCATTCAAGTGCAATTCACTGGCTATCATTTTTTGTGTCATTCGTGGATCTTCGTCAATTTTTTTATTAACCAGAGCCACATTTATCTCGTCTCAAAGATTTTGACCTTCCTTCGCGAGGCTCGTCCTCCACGGAAAAATGTACAGCCTGGAATCGTTGATACCATTTACAAATGGTGTCAAGAGAAGGTGCTTTCGTTCCATATTCTATTTGGAACTCACTAAAAATACCTATGAACCTAAGTTAACGTCGAAATCCGTAAAACGTTGCATGTCGAAATTCTTCTGACGGTGGCGGAATTTCCACCAACCTTTCGTCAGTAACTTTACGTTTTCTCATCTCCATTCTTACCGATTTTTTTGAAATTTTCAATTAAATATAATTCTTCAAAATTACATAAAATATAAATTTACCGAACTTTTGTTAGTGCCTCCGTATATTAAATTGTGGAATTTTAATATAACTTTTTTTCAGTGAAATGGGTTTCACTCATCAACATTACATGAATGTTATTAGCTGTCATGGAAATCCCAATGGCATTCCAATGGCTATACTTAGGTTAGATGTAGATGTAACACGGCTCCCACTGATTTCATTAAAGTTTTTAGCATTGCATTGTTGCACATCGATAATATGAGGATTGATAGTGGAAACCGAGCTTTGATCTTATGTTTTATTTTGTACTACACTTGCATAAGATATACCTAATGCTGTGACAGTTTTTGATTGTTGTGGAGGTTGTGTTATGTTACAGTTTACAATTTCCTTTTTCCAAGTGGTGGAACATTTTTTTTTGCTGCAAGTATTTATATACTTTACAAATTTTATAATATGGGGGATGATTGCTCTCTATTTTCCGCAGACAATCTGCCGGAAGATGATAGCCAATGCATTTTACAGCGTGGACTACGATTACAGTAGTGTTTGGTGTGGTCGTGTCGTTGTCATTTCGCGCATTACTGTGTTTCAATTTTTTTCTTTAGTGGCTCAAATATAATCTTGTGCAATAACCTATCGCATTCATAAATATCCTTGTTATTATTATTTGTTTTTAGACAAACAAAACAAAGGTAATTGCTTTTTGTAACCTTTTGGCACTCTTTACAAACATCATGACCCATTTTTTCTATATCTGCTCGTATCTCTTTAACTGATTATAAGCAATGCATACCCTTATGGACAACATTGAAATTCATGCTTTGATTGTGCTATGTAGCCTGTAGTTGTGCTATGTTTAATCTTTCGAAAGATTAATTGGAAGATCTGATAGCGAGGAGATTTTAGTGATGTCAGTAGTTTGTTTTAATTGAATTTTTAAATGAAATTTAAGTAAAAAAACTGTTTTATAATGGAACAGATCTTTTTATATAATACCTATAATTTCACGTGGCACTAGAAAACTCCGTATTTTAAACCAAAAAACAATAACCTGATGATAGTTGATTTGCTTGGTTATCAACATTTGTTTAATCTAAATGTTTAGATATGTCAGTTTCTAACGAATTAGACGGCCACAGTGTTTCGAAGTTTTATTGTGTGTGATATTGAGAATGTATATATTTTCGTTCGTTAGTAAAGTTTTAGTTTTAAATTAGGGACATAACAATTTCGTATCTTTATATGAATGCACCCTTAAACTTTTTTAATCAACTGTCAATGTCAAAACGTTAGTTAAAGTCAACATTTTCTTCATGGTAAAGTTCACGAACCAGCAACGTTTGGAAATTATTAAAAATTACTACCGAGATTCTGAGTCGGTGGTCGCAACTTTAAGAGCGAAAAATCATCTTCAGCGATGAAGCTCAGTTCTGACTCAATGGCTTTGTCAATAAGCAAAATATGCGTTATTGGTCAGCAACAAACCCACAAGAGCTTCCTGAGACAACGTTGCATCCGCAAAAAGTTACTGTTTGGTGCGGTTTTCATGCCGGAGGTGTGATTGGGCCGTATTTTTTCGTGGATGAAAACGAGAGCGCTATCGTGCTATGTTGGAAGATTATTTGTGGCCAGAATTCGATGAACTTGACATCAGCGATAAGTGGTTTCAACAAGACGGTGCCATTAGCCACACAGCACACGTCACAATCGATTTATAGCAAGGCAAATTCAATGAACGTGTTATCTCGAGAAATGGTCCGGTCGAATGGCCGCCTCGTTCATGTGATCTAACACCATTGGATTTCTTTTTATGGGGCTTTATCAAGTCTCTGGTCTATGCCAACAAGCCAGCAACTTTAGACGAGCTCAAAGACAACGTTCAACGCGAAATTGCCAACGTTCCGGTCGAAATGTGTGCTAGAGTGGTGGAAAATTGGGTTCAAAGAAGCGACCGCTGTAAACGGGCTCGTGGTGGTCATATGACCGAAATCGAATTTCATTCATAAAATCTAATGCTTGCAATATATCCACAATAAATTTGAACTCAATTTCTCAAATATTTCTGTGTTTTATTAATAGATAAAATTGTTATGTCCCTAGTGGAAAACCCTTTACTCTCATGGCACTGGATATATTAGCGAAAATGTGATTTCGCTCTGCTTTAGCTAAACGTTGAACGCTCATTAATATTTAACACAAGTTATTTATCAACTTTTGGTTTATATTTTGCTTTCCTTAAGGAACACATCGGTAAATGGGGTTGGATCATTCTGTTGTTTTTATTTAATCTTTCACAATATAATGCTCAAATTTTAATAAAATTAACAGAGAGAGAGAGAAAAAAAACAAGTCTGACTACATGAACGGTTGTTATGTATAGAGGCACTAACATAACAAAAACAGAAATAGTTTAAAAAATCTACAGCATTTCATACTACTTTCATATCATTTTCAACATCTTCTTTGGAAACAAAAGTAGTCACGTATACAAAATATAGCCTTGGTAACATTTCACATTTCATTTTATCATCCTCTCTGTATATATTCATATTGAAGTAGTATTTTCATTTTTCTAGAATTCTATAATTTTTTTTGTTCTTGTTGTAGTTGGTTTAGATGCGGCTGGAAAAACAACAATATTATATAAACTGAAACTGGGTGAGATTGTTACGACAATACCGACAATTGGATTTAATGTGGAAACAGTGGAATATAAAAATATTTGTTTTACTGTATGGGATGTGGGTGGGCAAGATAAAATACGACCGCTATGGCGTCATTACTTTCAAAATACACAAGGTTTAATATTTGTTGTCGATTCAAATGATCGTGATCGTATTAATGAAGCCGAGAAGGAATTACAAAATATGGTGAATTTGGTTTTCCAAATGTGTGTAAGTATGCAATATTTTTAAATAATTTTTCTTCCTTTCCAGCTGCAAGAAGATGAGCTACGCGATGCTGTATTATTGGTATTTGCTAATAAACAAGATTTACCACATGCTATGAATGCAGCTGAACTAACAGATAAGCTACGTTTGAATCAATTGCGACAACGTCATTGGTATATACAAGCCACGTGTGCAACGCAAGGACATGGTTTGTATGAGGGACTCGATTG
Source organism: Megamerina dolium (assembly GCA_963854835.1). Classification (NCBI taxonomy): domain Eukaryota; kingdom Metazoa; phylum Arthropoda; class Insecta; order Diptera; family Megamerinidae; genus Megamerina; species Megamerina dolium. The sequence goes on from OY978530.1 coordinate 45,518,226, forward strand.
GTTATCTGCGGAATTGGCCAAGAAATGATAAATACAACAACAACCGAAACAACTCAAATATTATGCCACAGCATACAATAACACACATACTTAAATACGTCATACAAAAACAATGGCAATTCGTTATAAATACAGTTTTTAAGAAAGTAAGAAGATCAGTCGATGTAAACGCAAAAAACAAAAAGAAAAAGCATGTAGAAGCCGCAATAAATCCGCAATAAATAGGCAACGGCAAAAAATCAAAAAATTTGTGCTAGCAGTACCAGACAACGTCTAACTGAAGTTTTTATAATTTTATCGTTTCTGATTAATTTTCTATAAATTCATGTGACTTTGTTGTTATTACACAATTCATCCTGCTGGTGTCTGTATCCATCTGTATTATGCGTTTCCCTGTTTAAGTAAATTTTTATCTATTATATATATAAATCCTATAGTTCCAAGGAGGAACAAAGGGCCACATTTTTACCTGTTGGATTTATTGTATTCAGTTCATGTATTCATAAATTCCTTATTTTCGGAAAGTTTTGAATTAATTTATATACCTTACGATAAATAGACTATATGAAAATCAACAAGAATAAATTGATGGTCAATGCTTTGTTTAATTTTATGATGTATTTTCTTTTTGGACAGAAACAAAATGATATCAAAAAGCTTCTGAAAGAGATGAAGACTAGTCGCACAAACAAATCAGTGTAAATTATAGCAAAACAAATCAAAAAGCGTATGCTCTGCTGTGAGCGTCAAAATAAAGTGTAGACCATCATTCGTTATGACCGTGTTTATTTCAGTCTTTTCAAAAGAGATTTAATTTAACATTTCATGTTTTTTGACAATGGTACTTATTCTTTTACCAATTTAAACAATTAAAACAATAAAATTCTTACAACAACAATAATTATAAAACAAAAACTAAAACTACTTCATATTATACGCGTCAAAAATAATTGTACAAAAAATGAATTAATGAAAAGAAAACATTTTAATATTTCGTTACTTTTCATTTTGCTTTGATAACAGCGCTCAATCTCGGCATTGATTCATCCAAGTTTTTTGTTACATCGGATGAAATTTTCTGCCATTGCTCTACTATAACAGATTTCAGCATGGTCTTGCTATGAATTCTCCTTTATTTAAAGGGCAGTCCAGATGCTTCCACAAATGCTCGATTGGATTTATGTCCGGTGATTCCGGTAGCCATTCCTTCACTATTTTGCTCTGTGTTTGGGATTATTGTCTTCTTGAAAGATCCAAGAGCCCTGCAATCCCAATTTCTCGACACTGGTTAGCATATTGTTTTTCAAAATATTTATATAATCTGTTTTATTCATAGTGCTCTCTTTGAGAAATAAATCTCCAACCCCGCTTGCCACCATACCACCACCGAACCCCCATCATGCTTAACTGTAGATATTAAGTTTTGTTCGGCAAATTCCTCATTTTTCTTTCTCCAAATTTTTACAGGTTTTTTCTGGCCAAACACCTCAAATTTGTTTTCATCGCTGAATAGGATCTTTATTTTCATACTTTTTAGCAAAATCAAAACGTGTATTTTGATTAACTCCCGATATAAATGGCTTCTTGTTATGTTATTGATATTTCCGATATTTTAACAGCACGTGTAGTTGGGTTTTTCTTGACATCCCGCACAATCTCCTTTCAGCCTCATTGAAATCCTTAGGTCGACCAGCACCAGGGCGATTTTCTAATTTACCGCACGTTTTATATTCACTAATTATTTTTTTCACAGTATTATGACTTCAGCACAAGTTTAAGAATGTCCATGGAAATTTGTTTACCCATTTTTGAATCAATATATTAAGTCATCGCAAAAAGCTTTTACATGTACCGATCGCAATTAAAGCAAACAAAACACTAAGTTTAATTCACTAGAATCAACAACTAAGCAAAATGACAAAATATAACTAAATTTTTATCGTATGATATCGTCAAAGTGCTATTAAGACAAGATGTACACTTACTTTTGATGCGTATAATATGAAGTATTTTTGGTTTTTGTTTTATACTTATTGTTGTTGTAAGAATTTTATTGTTTTTCTTTTTTAAATTGCTAACAGAATAAATACCGTTTCTAATGTTAAATTAAATCTTATTTGAAAAGACTGAAATAAACTCGAAGTCATAACGAATGATGGTGTACACTTTATTTTGACGCTCAAAGTAGATGAAATAGTAATTGTTTGTTAGTGTTTGCTGTCGAACGAATTAAATTGATGTTGTGTTTAAATTAATGCTGAAACTAATTGTATGCAGACGGTCATATGGTTGCCGATCACGTCAATCTCATTAATTAATCTCATTCAAAAGGAGTTTTTGTGTTTTATGTTTATTTAATTTTGAAATATTTAAAGTGTTCTACAAATTTAACAAAACACAATTTCGCTTATGTGAAAGACCCACTGGTGCGCATTTATTTCGCGACTACCTGGTAGTTGATGTTACTCGATCATTCGCTCTTCCCTTTTGTATTAAAAACAACGTCAATTAAAAAAATTTCGTTATTTAGACGTGTTAATAGTGCTGTTACTATTCCTATTATTATACTACTTAGTACTACTAATATCCCAGGACTATGCTCAGGCTACAGGAGGTCACATGCAGCGGATTGTGGACTGCCTACGTATGGATTTGTCCACCTACAGCTTTGCAGCTATTACTCCAAGACCAAGAACGGCATCGGTGGGGACGCATATTAAATCTCGCAAGTCTGAAAGGTCAGATGTGGCATGCGGGTAAGCGCTACTGTTTAGACCGTTGCAGCTCGCTGCAAGTTCCTGGATTCATCGCTGGTTTTTTTTCCGTCAGGGGTGCTGTGGTATGTAGTAGGAACCAACCAATACAACTACTGGTCGGAAAGTGTACACTGTATGCATAAATTGAAGCGTGTATTGCCCGTAGCTGGCGCTGGTCCGCCCGGTAAAGTAGAGTCAGCAATATATGTGATCCTATTGGCGCGAGCAGCACCGCACAACTGAGAGCTCAGAATTTCAAATTTCTGTGTTCCTGCCACATAGCAGCAGATACCGATAAAACGACGTCTCCAAGCCAAGATTGGTTACTAAAACTACGTGCCCACGAAATAGACTGTAGAAAAGTACAAAAAAACACTTTAAATGAAGTACGCGCTAGTGAATCAGTATCCGAGCACAATGGACAGAGAAATAGTGCGTGCACTACAATAGGTAGTAGTTAATCGTAAGTGTCGAGCACCTCTGCTAAGCGTCTTTGTTCTTTGCTCAGCGAGATTTAGAATATGGTGCTTTAACCAGGCTCTCTTCCTCAGCATGATATGATTCACCCATCGGTGGGTGTCAACACTGTTTCGGAAGTCGATCAGGATAGCTATATCATCAAAGGCCACTAGGTGGTATCGGATATTTTTATTTTCTGAAAAACAAAAATATGTTATATGAAAATATGTAGTAAACGTTTGTTTGTAAATAAATACGGTAAAAAAATGGGAATATCAAAACTGAAAAGTGATTGGCTATGTGATTCAAGATTCAGGAGAATTCAAATTTATTTAGTTTGTTGTGTACTATTTTTCCACAACACTTTCTAAGTACCTAGCTCACAAGATTAACACCTAGACCTAAGCTCCCAAATATCCCTCGAGTCTAACACACTCGTTGACTGAAATAAAACAATTATATTTTATTAAGGATACTTGCGGTTTCTACTTTATTGCTGGTGTTTTTCACTTTTACACTAATACTGGAGGGACTCGTAAGGATCGAAGTATTTACACTTTTACTTAAACTTTACACTAATACTGGAGGGCCTCGTAAGGATCGCAGTATTTACATTTTTTCTTAAAGCTAACACTTCGGTGTAAGACTCACAACTGAACTGCCTTCAGTAAGCTGGCAGCCTTTATCCATTTTTCTAACACTAGCCGCATATCAATCTACCCACATACCAACATATAACATACCATAATATATTCACACCACTTGTGTGTATGTATGTACTAAATGTGTTTATGCACACGATATTCTTCATGAGAAAGCAACTTTTTAATATTCTCACATATAAGCAGACCGCGTGATTTTAGTTGTCATGTATGCTTACGTAAGTCAGCATTTTCACACCCAGCTGCAACTCAGTTGGCGCAATGTTCTGACCTTCCACAATTATAAGTAATATTAGTATGGATTGTATATATCACAACTTCGAGCAATGTTGGTATGTGTATTGACAAATATGTAGTTCCCAATTTCGGGAATTATGTCACGAGGCAAAATATGCATATGTGCGTATTTCATATTTTGGCTCGCAACAAGTTATGCAGGCATATGCATCTAGTTATAAGGACGGTAAATATAACATTTTGTTTTATATATATTCTATAAATTTTAATTTTTAATGTATTTTGTATGGTTTTAAGATGTTTGTTGTTATAGTTTATGTACATATTGTAACAACTATCGATGGTAATTCGTCACTAATTATGAATAGCACGAATAACGGTATCATCGAAACGAATATCAACAAAAGAGAATAGGCGATAACCAGAACAAGCTAAGAAGAAGGAAAGAGAACAAACTAGATAAAAATAAAAGAAAATTCTACGGTATTGCCACAGAGTATAAATAGGGCGAGTTATTAACAAATGGATCAATTCAATTATAAAAGTGATCGAGATAACATAGCACGATATCAAGTTAAAGTAGCAAGTACATTAAAATTTAATTGTAAATAGAAGTATGGATTAAATAAGTCGTTCATCGATTAAATATATTGTTGAAAACGCAAATTTCGTTATTTAGTCATTGTGTTAATAGTACTGTTACTACCAATATCCCAGGACTGTCCTCAGGCTACAGGGGGTCACATGTAGCGGATTGTGGACTGCCTGCCTATGGATTTGTCCACCTACAGCTTTGCAACTATTACTCTAAGACCAGGAGCGCCATTGGTGGACGCATATTAAATCCTTTCCGCGGCAACTGGGTCTACGTCCAGAAACGACTCGACATCTGCCTCGACCAAAGGTTGTCAACTTCAACAACAATTTCGACGTCGACGACGTCATGCGCAGGCATGTCCTCGTGTTTTTTCATATTCGGAGTGGTGCTTTCAGGCCACACTGCTCTGGCTATTACTTCAACGCGTCGGAATCAAACTGAATCCTGGTCCTCGGACTTGGTTGTGCACGGTACGCAAAAAGCGCATACCCAATACTCCGTCCAATGCACTAGCTGCAAAGGCTGGTGCCACGTGAGGACGTGCTCAGGCCTTCGCTCCCACAGAGGCTGGACTAACACCTTCGTAGCGCAATGTTGCAATATCCAACAACAACAACTATATCCGCTGCTGGGGCGTTCACGGCCTCCTCATCCCCGAACCACACTACTACAACCTGGGACCATTAAAACCACTAACAGACCGTCATCCTCGTTTGGTATTCTGCAGTTTAACTGAAATGGCCTTTGGGGTAAGCTTCATGAAATTGTTGGTCATATGGATCGCATTAACATTCCGATAGCAGCGATTCAAGAGACCAAGCTGTCAAGTCGATCAAAACTCACCCATTTAGGTGACTTTACATCTTCCAAATCGACAGAACAAGCAACAGAGGAGGTGGTATAGCTTTTATTCTTCATAATAGCGTCAAATATCGCCAGCTGGCTTTATCAACCTGCGCAAATGACAACTTCATGGATTTCCAAAGGATGGCAATCAGATGTGGGGGTACTGAAATAGAGATTGTTAATATCTACAATCCGCCTGGTAGCAGCTGCGACGGTGACTAACTGCCCCGAATCGCTGCTTGATGGTGACAATCGGCTTGTGATCGGTGATTTCAATGCTCACCACGAGATTTGGAACTCGGCTCTCGGCAATGATCAGCGTGGCAACAACATTGCCGAGTAGATAAACGGCTCTTCCTTCGGAGTCCTCAACAACGGCTTGCAGACTAGAGTGACTAGATCCTGCTCCAGTTCACCGGACCTAAGTATTGCTGGCTCAGCTCTTCTGCTCTCTGCCAGTTGAACCACGGGCATCAGGCTTCGGTCTGATCATCTTCCCATTACCATCACCATTGAACGTCCAGACGACTTCATGGAGGCTGAAAGGAAAACTTTCATTAATTATAACAAGGCCAATTGGGATAAGTTCCGAACGCAGACCGACTGCGCATTCGCTCGTGCACAAACGCCATCAAATGCGCACGCCGGTAAAAATTTCAGAGAGGTGATCAGGAGAGCCGCCGTCCAATGCATACCGGCTGACAGAATACCCATCATCCGACCAAATTTTCCTCGAGAAGCTGCTATACTCGCTGATGAATGAGATTCCATCAGAGCGATCAACCCTGGTGACCAACGCACCGAGGAGATAACGTCAGGATCAAACAGCTTGTGAACGAACAAGAAGAAATGGTCGGAACATCTGGACCGCTGCGAAAACGCCTCAATCATTAAAGCTCTCTCTAAGCCAGAGAGACGCAAAGACCTCTCAGCTATCTCTTTCAACACAGATGTGGTGGAGGGTGCTGAGAGATACACGAGTCTGTTCTGCCACCAGTTTGTCAAACGCCCTGTATCGAGTGACAAATCAAAATTAGGAAGCTTCACGCCCTCAAGACTATGGCCAACAACGACATCATCGAATGTACGGCACAAGAGGTCCTTCTGACCAATCTCGCTGCTCTCCCCGGTTGCAAAAACCCTTGAGGCCCTCCTCCTCCCTACACTCACCGAGTACCTGAAGCTGGCCCCCCACAAGCATGGTTTCCGAAAAATGCACTGCACCACCACTGCTCTCGCGCTGATCCAGTCGCAGATTGCATGCGGCATGAACCAGCGCAAGCCTTGCGACAGAACTGTGCTCGTGGCGCTCGACCTAGCGAAAGCGTTTCATACGGTGAGTCACGCCACTCTGCTGCAGGATGTGTATGAGTCACCGCTGCCTAACAGCATAAAGAGATGCCTGGCAAATTACATGAGCGCCATGAACGCATATGTAGAGTTCAGGGACCGAAAATCCAAATATAGGCGTGTAAAACAAGGTTTCCCGCAGGGAGGTGTTCTATCCCCCTGTTGTCCCCTCGGCAATATTACGCTCGTCTCGTACGCAGATGATTGCGCAATCCTCGCTACGGGTAAGAATACTGATGAGCTATCCACCCTATCTTCATGAAGTAGCGCAATTTCTCCGTGGCTGAAACCTATATCTCTCTCCGAGAAATGAACTGCAACGCTTTTCACCCCATGGACCAAGGAAGTGGGGATTGTATTAGACATCGCCATTGACAATCGAAGGATCCCAACGGTCAAAAACCTAAGGATCCTAGGCGTAACCTTCGACGATCTCCTCACTTTCTCCACTCACGATGCTAAAACTCGCGATAACGTCTGCAAACGCAACAATGTGCTCAAGGCCCTCGCTGGCAGTTCATGGGGTAAAGACAGCGAAACGTTACTCACAACTTACAAAGCGATAGGCAGATCAGTGGCGAATTATGCAGCCCCCCTCTGGACACCATCTATAAGTGACATACAGTGGCGTAGACTACAAGAGGCCCAAAATACAGCACTCCGTTCCATCACTGGCTGCCACCTTATATCACTCGAGGACCACCTGCATGACGAGACGAAGCTGCTAAAAGTTCGAGAACACAACGAGTTGCTGGCCAAACAATGGAAAAAAGTTTCCTGTTTTTGCGGAGTTTATTGTGTTTGCGATTGTTTCTAGCTGTTTATACACTTCTGTAATGATCAACTCTTCGGTTATAGATTTTGGTCTAGTGTTTCTAATATTTTTTCAAACTGCGAATTTATTTTTCTTTGTTGGTTGTTATTTTCGATAAGTTGGTTGAGTCCTGTCTTTATTTCTATTAGGTCATTGTGATATGGTGTTCCTGTTATAAATTTTAAAACTGAGCCTAAAAAGTTGAGGGCACGTTTTGCACGATGCTCGGATGGTATTAGTTAATTTTTAAGTATCTCTATTTTGCTTATGAGTACATTTTCTTGTTGAGGTTGAATTGTAATATATTGAGAGCTCATTATATTTTCGCATGGTCCTAATATTACAGAGAGGTTTGCTACGTGGTAAAGATAGGCTGAGCTGTAAATGTATTTATAATCTGTTTAGGTCAGTACATATTTTTTGTCAGTTAGGTCTGTAATTCTATCTGAAAGTCCGAGAGAAAATATTAAAATGGTTATGAATCCAGTTCCTGTGGATTGCATGTTGTGCTTTGTTTTCGTATGCTATCCTTGTGTATTATTCTCCCTCTCTCTGTTATAATCGTGTTCCCGCGATCTTCATTTACTTTATGTTTTTTTATATTTTGTTGCAAGTTTATTACGTCGGTCTATTCGGCTATATATTATATCTCCTGGTTTATATGTTATGATTTGTCTATTTTTATTGTGATACTGAAGTAACTTATCCTGTTTTTGTTCGAGTATATTCTTAATGTCAGGATATTTCTCTCGGTTGAAAAATACGTCTTCAGGCTTGTATCCTGTGGAGGAGTGAATAGTCCTATTATATTGACGAACGGCATTGAAAATTTCTTCACCGGGCGCGGTTTTGTTCTGAGCAGCAAAACTCTGAGAAAGTTCGATAAGAGCACTATGTAACCGTTCAACTCTGTCAAGAAATAAAACAAAACAGCACTTGTAGTCAATTAACTGACCATTTTGAACGACTGCATAAAGAATTGCGATTGGATGACAAGCTATTCATAAGCAGTCGTGTTAGAAGAGGGGCAATGAATTTCGTCGGCGGCATCGCACATTTGCTATTTGAAGTGCTTGATTCCGAATACTCCAAGAAAATGTCAAAAACGATATTAAACATTAAAGAAAATGAATCCAACATGTTGCACATGCTCCGAAATCAAACATCCATCATCGATTCTACAATAAATATCATCAAGCGGGACCAAATGACAGCTAAGGCAAGTTTTGACCAAATCAACAACCAAATTTGGAACCAAATAAACCATGAAGATCATCAATTAAAGCTACTACATTTGTTTAATGCCTTGTCCATGAAATTGACACTAATGATAACAGAACTTCAAAGGACACAACAAGTCATATTGGATGTGCTGACCGACACGCACCATGGCAAACTGCATCCATTATTGTTAAACCCCGATCAGCTGCAAACAAAAACTGAAAGAATTAGACAGCATCTGCCCACATCGTTGGAACTTCCTGTAACTAAAGAAGATTTATTGCAGCTATATAAGCTAATGACGGTAAAGGGCGGACTTACGCAGGATCACATTGTATTCAAAATAACATTACCCCTTGTGGAGCATGATCAATTTGAACTCTTAAGATTGGTTCCAATTCCAAATTGGATGAACAAGACAATGGTAGTAGTAGACACATGCGCCTCCATTATAGCCATAAATACTATCCGTAAGCAGTACCTTCTACTTGATGATGACAAATTGAATTCATGCTACCTCTTGAGTGAAGATGCGTACATATGTTCTAACGTACAACTCCGACACGACTACGGGTCCGCAATATGTGAGTGCGAAATTGGCCTGTTCAACAACAATACGCGTCAGAATTGTAAGTTAAAACAAATGGATACCAACGTCTCGTGGACACCATTATATCACAAAAACCAGTGGATATATGCCTTCTCGACATCTTCGCGAGCTACTGCTGTGTGTGATAAAGAAGTCATTCCGTTGTTCCTGAAAGGCTCCGGCATATTAACCCTCCAACCTGAGTGCATCCTCAAGCAAAAATTTACCTCTTTGAAAGGGCGGCAGTCAGTATCAAGCAACCTAACAACATCCTACACAAGGCTGGCCAAAATTATGCAACTATCAAAGGCAGAAATATCAGGCCCCTTAATGCTTGAAGTGAATAAAAACACGTACGCAATGCAAATGAACAACATCACCGCGTTACAAGACGCATTAGCGAAAATCAAACTAATTCAGCTGAAGGAGATTACATCTCCAAACTACCATCATCAGGCAGTCAGCTACGCCGCACTCTTGCTATCAACCATATTATTGATTGTTGGTCTAGTTTGGAAAATACGCAGCGTCAAACCATCAAGTGCACCAGCCAGTTCAGGAACGACTGCTCCTCAACCACGCCCATGACAACAAACGGCTGAGAACGTATGTTAAATTGAGTCTAGTTGAACAATTGTTCAACGCGGGGGCAGAATGTTTAATTCTTAAACATATATTTAGTCTGTAAGAAATTATGAAATATATATATGTGTATATAAAAAGTTTATCATATTGCACAATCATTATATTGTATTGCATATTTGTAACCTTGACAGCATATGACCGCAAGTAAACTCTATATACAGTTTATAAAATCATAAATGCAGTGTCATCATTATATGAACGCTAATGAACTAAAAAACAACAGCGTTTGCTGTTGTTACGTATAATGGTCAATATGCTTTGCCTAAATATGCTGTCAAGGCATTAATTGTATTTTGTTATATTTTAAATCAATTATATGTATATGCAATATACAAGGCAAATTTTGTAAAAATGCATATTAACACATATTTGCATTAATTGTAATTTTTTATGTTAAATCAATATATGATATGCAATATTTTGTAATAAATAGAGAAATCGACTACAAGTCGAGGTTCAATTGATCACGAATAATTAGTTCGTCTAGTTGTTTTTAATCACACACGCAATCCAGGTTCAAGTGGCTGTGTTTGCATTCTTTTTTTTTTTTGTTGCCATCAGTAATCCAGGTTCATGTGCCTGTGTTTACTTTTTGGCATAGTTACGAAGTCTAGAGCATTCCAGGCGAATCGCTTGTGTTTGCATCGCTAGACGTAACAGGTAGTTTTAAGTTTTTTGTGCACAAGGTACTATATTATTTTATGTTCATATCATTGAAAGTCTATAGTGTTAATATATAATTTTCAGGAAGTTACCAGCGTTCAGTCGGACAATACTTACTTACTTATGTGACCATAACAACCGAATATCGATTTAGGACGAAAATAACATGCTTCGCCAGCCATCTCTGTTCTTCGCTAGCTGGCGCCAGTTAGAAATTCCAAGCGCCGTCAGGTTCTCCAGTACTTGGTCTTTCCACCGGAGGTTTGGTCTTCCTCTTCTGCGTCGTCCTCCAGCGGGTTCCGAATATTACACCTTCTTAGCTGGAGCGTGTTCTTCCATTCGCTAGACATGACCTAGCCAGTGCAGCCGCTGGATTTTGATGCGCTTTACTATATCAATATCGGCATACAGCTCGTACAGCTCATGGTTGTACCTTATTCGGTACTCGCCATCAACGCAAATAGGTCCAAAGATCTTGCGTAGGACTTTTCTCTCGAAAACTCCAAGCATTCGCTCATCCGAGATGGAAATTGTCCAGGCTTCAGCGCCATATGTTAGGACAGGCATGATGAGAGACTTGTAGAGTGTAGTTTTCGTTCTTCGAGAGAGGGCTCGACTTTTAAATTGCTTACTCAGCCCAAAGTAACACCTGTTAGCAAGAGTTATCCTACGCATGATCTCCAAGCTGACGTCATTACTGCTGTTAATGCTGGTTCCAAGATAGACAAAGTCCCTTACTACTTCAAAAGCGTAGTTGTCAACAGTGACGTGCTGTCCAAGACGCCGGGACTCTTTGTTTGTTGACACTAGATACTTCGTCTTGCCTTCGTTCACCGTGAGACCCATCCGACGCGACTCTCTTTCCAATTCTGAGAATGCTGCACTGACTGCTCGGCATACGCTAACAGCATGACACTTTTGTTGAAGATAGTGCCATTATGTCGTAGATCAGCAGCTCGTATTATTTTCTCCATAATAAGATTGAAGAAGTCGCACGATAACGAATCACCTTGTCTGAAACCCCGTTCGGTATTAAACATTCGAGATTCAACTTTGAGCTTTTGTGCAACAGCCATCATAACTGATTAATTTTAGCTTGATCTGAGTTTTCTTTGCCTCTATATGATTTTTCCAGGTCAGCCTTCTGTCGAGGTGAATACCCAAGTACTTTGTTAAGGAACATTGTGGAACTGATTGGCCATTAATTTTAAGTGGGGGACATGTATCTATCCTTAGCGTGAAGGTTACATGTACGCTCTTTGATTCATTGACTTTTATACGCCATTTTGCTGGCCAGATTTCGAGAGAATCGAGATGAGTCTGCAGGAGTTTAGTAGCTTCTATAGGGTTAGATCACAATATTGCCGTATAATCAGCAAAGGTCGATATGAATGTGTAGTTATTGTTGTGCATATCTGAAGTGTATAAGAGGTACAGTAAGGGGACCAAAACGCTTCCTTGAGGAACGCCAGCGTGAATATCCAATGGATTTGTTGTGTAATCCTTGTGATGTACGAGAAATTGTCTTTTCGTGAGGTAGCTAATAAGCAATGAGGAGACATTTGCAGGCAGTAATAGTTTGAGTTTGTAAATAAGGCCATCGTGCCATACTTTATCGAAAGCTTGAGTGATATCAAAAAAGACATCTGAGCAATACTTTTTTTCTTCAAAAGTGTTCCTTATCAGAGTTACAATGCGGTGGACTTGTTCTACTTTGCCGTGCTGTTTTCTAAATCCAAACTGAGTTATATTCATGACAAGTAGCTTTTCGAATACTTTAGAGAGTAGAGGCAGGAGGCTGATAGGTCTGTACAATGCAACTTTTGTAGGGTCATTTCCTGGTTTTGCTATCATAATAATTTTTGAAGTTTTCCAGCATTTGGGATAGTGTTTAATACGAAGGATAGCATTGAAAATGTGTATGAGATGAATTACTGAAGCCGGAGGTAGCTCTTTTATCATTTTACCGGTAATTTCATCTGGACCAGGTGATTTTTTTGGGTTTAAATCTTTATAAATTGCTTTGAATATGTCATTTTTTTTAATTTTGAGCGTTATTGAGCAAGGTTGAGAAGTTAATTTTGGTAATGATGACTGTGAAGAGGGTGGATTGGGTGTAAACACACTTTTTAGGTGGTTTGCAAAAGCCACACACTTCTCACAGTTGCTTCTAGCTCAATTACCGTCACTCAAACAGATGGGGGAAACAGTGAGAATTGGCCGATTTGAGTTTTTTTGCTGATTTCCACAAAGAGTAGTCTGACGCTTCACCAGGTGTTAATTTCGCTATATGCTCTTCTAACTCTTTGTTGTTTTTATTTTTTAAGGCTTGCTTTAACTTTCGAGTGCAGTGCTGTAGCTGTGTTTTCAGATTCGGTGATCTGAATTCTTGCCATTGTCTTCGGAGTCTTCTTTTTTGTCTTACTAGCAATTCAATATCGGCTGGTGTGTATGGGCTATAGTTTGATTGCTTGCATACCTTTGTGCAGGTGGCTGAGCTGAGAGCTAATGAGAGCAGCTGGTTGAATTTTTCGAGTGCTGAGTCTACATCGTGTCCATTTCTTAATACAGTACTCAGAGGAAGATGGGAATTTATATATTTCTTGAATTTTAACCAGTCTATTTTCTTTCTAATGCAATTGCCTTGTGGGCTTGGTGATTTTATAGATATTACCGTGGGTGAGTGGTCATAGATCATAATTACACTCTGTGGAGATATTTTCCATCTGCAAACTTTTGGCGACTCCAAAGTCTATGAGATCGGGTATTTTCCTATTGTCAGTCGGCCAATATGTCGGTTGACCATTTGAAATAACATCGTAGCCGTGGTTAGTGATGATTGAACATAGTCTTCTGCCTTTTGGAGTTATTAAGCGGGAGCCCCAGTGAGTGTGTTTGGCGTTGAAATCGCCAGCAATCAAGAATTTGCTACCAAGAGTTGAGAAAAATTCTTTATATTGCTGTTAGGTAATACTGTATCTTGGGGGACAGTATATTGCAGATATTACTAGTTTAGAGATGTATTCTTCCAGACATATAGATGTTGCTTGCAAGTAGACGCTACTGAAATCTTCGAGAACATGATGTTTTATTCTGCTTTTTATCAATATGGCCTTACCATGCGGATGATTTGTGGTGTACAGTTTGTAATATGGTATTTGGTAACAATTTTTGTCAGTGAAATGGGTCTCAGATATCATCATTATGTCGATCTGGCTGGATTCAAGGAATTGAATTAGCTCCAAACGGTGCTGGCTTAAGCCGTTGGCGTTCCAGTGGCATATCTTGAGACAACTCATGGTCTGGATAGCAATGTTTGGAGTAACATCGATTGATTTTTCACCATTTCTTGCATCATTGTTTGCATTGAGTTCATGAATTGGTTCACATTCTGAATTAATGTTTGAAGCAAATGTTCAAGGGTACTTGGCCGTTGGGTGGGCAGTGAGTGTTTCTGGTAGGGTACAATATGTCTAAGTATGTCCATATTCTTGGCAGTCACTGCACTGAGGAGGTCCAGTTCTCTTATGGGGTTCTTCGATTGTGATTTTGCGATGCAATAAATAACGAATTTTATATATGGGGTGTACTTCACCTTTTTTTAGGGGTTTTGTTTCAGGCTTAAGCTCAATACGATATAACGGTTGAGGTATATTGCTCTTGTTGAAAATGTTGAATACTGTTTTGGCTTAAAATTATGAATAGCACGAATAACGGTAGCATCGAAACGAATATCAACAAAAGAGAATAGGCGATAATCAGAATAAGCCAACAAAAAAGAAAGAGAACAAACTAGATAACCATAAAGGAAGATTCTAGAGTGTTGCCAAAACAAATGGATCAATTCAATTCCGGAAGTGATCGAGGCAACATACCACGATATCAAGTTAAAGTAGCAAGTACGTTAAAGATTATTTGTAAACAGAAGTATTGATTAAATATACTGTTGATCGGTTAAATAAATTGTTGTTGTATATAATTAGTACAAAATAAATGTTGCAATTGTTATTAATGTGGAATACAAATGAAAGCCCTATAGCAAACGGATACTGGGCACAGTGGCAAAGTCTGCACTTACTAGATGGATATGTATCCCGAGCATGGAAATTTATGGTGGAAAAACCAATAATGATATTTTAGTGGTACCCAAGGCAAGAATAAAAGAAGTGATAGCTGAGTATCACAATGCTTCCAGTAGAGGGCATTTGGGCATCACAAAAACCGTAGAGAAAATAAACGATTTTATTGTATTGGATGCCATGACCACGTCGCTGATTGGATTTGGAAGTGTGAACAATGTTCAATGGCTAAAGGTCCCACTAAAAAAGGTCGAGGTAAATTATACCAATACATCGTGGGTTCTTCATTTGAGCGAATTTTAACGTTAAATCGCACGATCTAGGCGGCCAATTGACCGGTTCCAAACGTGAAATAAACTGCTCACCGAACTCGCCTCTAAATTGGGCCATTGTGTCGCTTGCTGTGTGGCATGTGTTACCGTCTTGTTGAAACCACATGTCATCAAGTCCAGCTCTTCCATTTTGGTAAAAAGAAAAAATTTTGTAACATCGCACGGTAGCGCTCGCCATTCACAGTAACGTTCCTGCCTTCATCGTCTTTAAATAAGTACGGTCCAATGATGCCACCAGCCCATAATCCACACTATGCAGTGTATTTTTCGGGATGCATTGGCAGTTCTTGCAATGCTTTTGGCTGCTCTTCACACCAAATAAGCCAATTTTGATTGTTCGCGTATGCATTCAACCAGAAATGCGCTTCGTCGCTTAACACAAGAAAGTGCCCGATGCACTTTCTTAACCGAAAAGGAATTTCGATAATAAAATTCAATAACCTGCAAGCGTTGTTTGTTTGTAAGTCGATTCATGGTAAAATTATGGGCCAAACTGAACATGTTTGACAATAACATGTTACACGAAAACACCTGATCTGCCAAAAATAGTGTTTTCAAAAAGAAAGTTGCCAAAAAATCACCCTGTATATAGTTAGTTCAAAATAAGTGTTGCAATTATTACTGACAGAATCCAGTGATTGAACAGCGTTAATTCGGGTAGAATAAAACGTTCATAAAAGAAAAACATAACAATATATTGTATTTATATGTAATTGATGGATGGACGGGAGAGATGTCCTTGAAAATTGGTCTCGGTGGTGTCAATAGAAGGCACCTCGATGAAAGTTCCAACAGAAATTAATTGTTGCCAAGACCATAGTTCATCCAGCCGAATAGAAAATTTTGTGTTATAATTGAGGCAGGAAAAATTAATTTTTCCTAGTACTTCGTCCTTCTATGTTAGGTGCTCATCCAGTTGTGACCAAGGAGGTATTTTCTGGAATTAACGGATTGTTCCCAGAGCGACAAAGTATCTTAGGGAAACTTTGTTAAGAAAATATGCATTAGAATTGGGTCCTAGTCCTCTGTTGTCACACCCTTAGAGGTTAGGATGGACAGACAATTGTTAATTGACTTGCCTTGCCGAGAAAGAGTTTTGCCGTTAGGAACCGGTTTAAATAAATAGGTTCTTGGAAACCAAACAAATGCTCAGATATGATATTTTTGTGGTTAATCGCAATTCTAATGCGCTTTATTATCAAATTTTCAACGAGTTTTGAGAAAATTGATAACAAACTAATAGACATATAGGACGCAACGTTTGTGAGATCTTTTCCAGCTATGGATATCACGATAATTTGGGAAGTTTTCCATGATAAATATATGCATTAAATGCATTACAGCTATTCCTGGGAGCTGTTGGATCATTTGTCCTGTAATCAAATCACATCTATAGTGGCGCTTGTAGCCTGTGTTGCTTTCGTTCTTCTTTTTCTTCCTTTCTCATAATTGATTCAATTGTATTTCATCATTTTTTTTTTTTTTTTTTTTTGAACCGAACGATTGCGTTAGAATGCACCTCATTACCTGCTAGACACTACGCCATCTAGCGGTGCCAAGTACAATATCATATCATTATCATATGGTAAAAGTATAAGCCGCTGTACATAAACTATGATTAGAACATATGATTTAATAACAAGTGTACACTAATACATAAAAGTAGAAATACGTACAGCTAGTGGAAAAATAGTGTTACGTTTTCTGATGAAATTTTTGGCATATAAAAGAAGGCTAGAAAGAAATATTACGGCTAGGAATAAGTTAATCTTCGGGAAAAGAGTGAATCTTCGAGAAGGGGAAAGAATAAAATTTTAGAGAAAAGGAAAAAGATTTTTAAAAGAATTTTTGCTGGTAAAGACATGGAAGTGATTTTTTCTTAAACGATCAAATGCCGAAACGCAGTAATTTTGAGCGTAAAAGTTCGTTGAAAGTATAGATTTAAATATATATTAAAAGGATCATAAAAGGGAAAAAAGGAGGAAGTAGAAAAAAAAATTGGCAAAACTAAAGGTTTTTGTTAATTAACGAAAAGACCGGGTATCGAACTCGCGTTGTGCGTTGGTTACTTTCAGATCGTAACGTCAAAGTTAGCCTCCTACTGCAAAGACAAAGAACATATGCCTGCATAGTGCACTTATAAAAGTAAAAGCACACCAGATCGCTTTGAGACTTTTTTTGTTTTTTCCATAAAGGGAAAAAATTTAAGCAAGAACCTTGCAACATGCTAAAATACCCTAAAACCATATTTCATAAAATAAAACATGTGATAGGTTAGGTTAGGTTATGGGGCTGACCTCTCTCTGAGAGGACATACTTAGGCCAGATATGCCCATTGTGATATCACCGAGCTTCTCTTCCAATACTGCTGCGCGTGTTAAATTTGGACAGCATTAGAAGGGACCTGGTTGGTTGGTTGGTTGAAGTGGTGACTCATCCATGAGTCCAAATAGCGCTTACGCACCGTTTTGTTACCACATCCTCGCTTCCAACTGTTCGTTAGGTTGTTTGTGTGGGCAGCACGGTTAAATCCAGTTCGTGCTGTTTAAAAACTTTAGGAGGTTGCTGATGTTTACTACAGCCAACTCCTCAATGCTGTTGAAGAGTGGTTTGCCTAATGTGTTCATTCTCTGCTTCCAAAGGGCAGGGCATTTACAAAGGAAGTGGAAGACCGTTTCCTTTTCTTCCACTTGGTTGCAACTATGACAGAAATCGTTATGGGGACAATCCCATTTTGGCCCCCTGTTCTCCGATGAGCCAGAAGCCAGTAATGACTGCCGTCAGTCTAGAGACGTCTTTACGGTTCCTGTTTATCAGTAACATTGATTGTTTATGATTGTATGTAGGCCACAGTGACCTACTAGTTTTACATTTCGTAAGACTTTTCCACCTACAATCCGCTATTTGTAGATATTTTGTGTTGATAGCTCTTTCGGCTACGCTCAGCGGTATGAACACTGGTTGTGCAAGAGCCTCTTGCATGGCAGATCCGTTTCTTGCCAGTTCGTCGGCTTTTTCGTTTCATTCTATGTTCCGGTGTCCCGGAACCCAGATCAATGAAACGTTTTGCCGTTCGCTGAGTGTATTGAGACTCCTTCTACTTTGTTCCACTAGGAAGGAGGAGAAGACTGCTGAGTTTAAAGCCTGAATTGCAACTTGGCTGTCCGATAGTATAGCTATATTGAGCTTGAATCTGAAGTCTCCGATTAGTATCCTACAAGCTTCCCCGATTGCAAACACTTCCGCCTGGAATACGCTAGACAGATTGGGGAGGCGCACAGACTTGTCCACTTTCAATCTCTCGGAATATATACCTGCTCCTACGCCACAATCCATTTTGGAGCCGTCCGTGTAGATTGTGGTGTCGAAGCTGTTTTACAGACATCCCTTAGTCCAATCTTTCCTTGAAGGAAAGACTACTGTGAAGTTTCTATTGAAATTCATCTTCGGGATGATGTAGTCTGTCCTGTCAGACGTATATTGCGTTTCTCTTGTTAGTATGCATCCATGTCCGTAGGTTCTCTCCTTCCATGAACCGCTTCCTTTAGCCTCACTGCGGTCATGGTTGCCGTTTTCTTGATGTATAGGTCAATAGGGAGCATGTGTGTCAGAACGTTAAGAGCATTCCCGGGACACGACTTTATAGCTCCGACTACCGCTGCACATGCTGACCTTTGTATACTGCAAAGTTTATTAATGGTGTAGCCCTTATCCAACGTTTACCACCAAACAACCGAGCCATACGATAAGATTGGACGTACAACCGCTTTGTACATCCATAAGGTAAGTTTTGGTTGGACACCCCATTTCCTTCCAATTACTCTTTTGCAGGTATAGAGGGCAATGCAAGCCTTCTTTACCCGGTTTTCAGTATTTAACCTCCAGCTAAGCTTGGAGTCCAAAATAATCCCCAAGTATTTAGCACTGGAAGAAAGAGTAAGGGTTTGATGATTTAATTTAGGCTAGTCAAATTTGGGTATTTTGATTCTGTTGGTGAAAAGCATCAGTTCTGTTTTATCCGGTTTCAACCCTAGGCCACACTTGATAGCCCAGGAGCTGAGCTCGTCTAACGCCCTTTGCGTGATCCCACTGATCGTGCTAGGGCACAGTCCTGACACCATTAACACCACATCATCGGCATACGCCACCACTTTGACACCCCCTCTATTCAGTTTTATTAGGATGTTGTTTATTACGCATAGCCAAAGAAGAGGGGAAATAACATACCCCCCTTGTGGGCTTCTCCTTTTGACTAGCTTTGTTATTGAGATATTGCCCATGTAAGCATTTATGACCCTAGTCACTAGCATAGAAATAATCCAATCTGTAACACAGTCGTCCACTCCTATTTCTATCAACGCCCGTTTGATAGATTCTGTACTAACATTGTTAAATGCACCCACTATGTCCAAGAAAGTAGCCATGGTAGTATTGTTTGTTGTCCAGAGATCCCTCTATTGTTTGAACTACCTCATGAAGAGCTGTTTCTGTCGACTTGCTCTTTCGGTATGCATGTTGGGCAGTGGATATAACGGAATTCTCCAGAGAATTCCTTAAGTATATATCCAGAAGCCTTTCAAACGTCTTTAATAGGAAAGAGGTTAGACTGATGGGTCTGAAATCCTTCGCTGATTCGTGTCCTCTCTTGCCAGCCTCTGATATGAAGACCACATTTACTAGCCTCCAGCTTTTCAGGTTCAGATACGCTTTGAAGATTTGCACCATCCACGGGAGCACACAGTCCAATGTTACCTGTAACATTTTGGGCATGATTCCGTCCGAACCTGGTGACTTCAATGGTAAAAGACTTTTAATTGCCCATGCCATTTTTTCGTTCGTTACTATTTCATTTGTGAGATGCAGTGACTCGTAAGAGCGCCGCTCGGTCATACTACTGCCGCTTTCGTATTGACTGCATCTCGGAAAATGTGTGTTTAAGAGTAATTCTTAGGATTCTTCTGCCGTTTCCGCCCAAGTTCCATCTTGCTTCCTAATCCAAGAAGCACTCGAATGGTCTTTGGACAAAATACGGCTTAGTCTAGCGGAATCTTTGGTAGATTCAACAGACGAGCAGAATTCTCTCCAGCCCTCCTTTTTGGCGCTCCTAATAGCTTTCATGTACAGCCGCCGGCTTTCTTTGTACAATTGTCAATTTCCAGTGGAGTAGCTGATGTTGTAATCTGCTCTTGCTTTTTTCCTTAGTTCCGTCAGTTCCTGGCTCCACCAGTGGGGGGAAGTTTTTTTGCTATATTTCAGTGGGCACAACATTTTAAAGGCCTTACAGAAAGCTTTTTCTAATATTTCGACCCTACTGTTTAGTGAATCAAAGGATGTTATTCTATGAATGGGAGCCCCTCCTACTCTATTTCTAACTAAATTTTCAAAACGCGCCCAGTTAGATCTATGGGGATTACGGTGTGGCAAGTTTGGGTCTACCTGAAGATCCAAATCGTAGAGTATCCAGCTATGATCCGAGAAGGAGTTTTCGTTGGAGACTCTCCAATTTTTTACCCCTATCACATCGCTATCTGATAATAAAGTGACATCCAACACTTCCGCCCATCCATCAAACTGCTCCGAGCTTGGAAAGGTGAAAGTTGGGGTGTCACCTCTGTTGCATACTACTAAATTTTGTGTTTATTAAAAAGTTAAACAGTTCCGAGACTCATTAGTCTCGGAACTGCCCCATAATGCGTGCCTAGAATTGGCGTCGCATCCGAGAAGAAGGGTCCTGTCACCTCTTTCTTGCCGTCGGCCATTTTGCTTTTCTTAAGCGCCTCCCCGGATTCGTCGTGAGACCGATTCCGCTTTGTTGCCTCGTTTATCTTGGGTTTTCTAGCCAAGTACTCCTTGTAGTCTTAGACCACCTTCTCACACCTGGCTTTGTCGGCCTCGTCCTTTGGACGAGCAGTACCAGCGGCTTCGTTTTTGCTTATCCTATCGAGGATGTGCAGAGCCCGCTGGTACTGCTTATGGAAGGATGGTTGTTTAGTTTTACGCTTGGGCCTCTTGGGCCCAGCGGATTTTTCTGTGTGATTACTTACTAGTGTGCTGTGACCCACAGCCTCACTAGTAACCGTCTTCCTTCTCCGAGGTGGTACCCAACCCCCTCCGTCCGTCCATCAGGTATCCGAGTTTTTGTTGTTTTTGTTTGGCATGTCATCTGTTTCGTACGGTCGTCTGCCCCACCAGCTCTCAGAGGAGGCAGGGCTGCATACAGTGACAAGTCACCGTATGCGACGACCAATGAGGATAAACGGGGAAATCACCGGTCAACCATGGCAGCGCCCCATACCATGGCAAGGCCACCGTTACATCCTGAGGCGGCCTGGTATCAGGATGGCTCCGTGCGAAGACAGCCTAACGTAATCCCCTAGCTGCCAAACTCACCTACTGGGCACGGGTCGCATAACACCCTGGGTTAGGGGAGATTTTTTCATACTAAGAGGGTTTACTCCCTCCGCCCGTTGAAGCAACGGTCTTCTAACCCTCGTCTGTCTCCTACCAGACAATCCATTGGGGTTGGTTACCCAATCTCATGTAAGGTTGCTAGGATTAGCAGGGGGCACCACATGCAGGTGAGAGCAGAAAATTGATGAGGAGAGGCTAGAGGTCCTAGTTGGAGACAGCGACCTTATCAGTGTATAACACTTCGCATCATTCAACCGTTTACCCCCCTAGAAGGGACCTACTTATGTTAGCCGGTTCCGAACGGCAGAACCCTTGTGACATCACTTTAACTTAGTTTTGCCACAGAGCTCTTTTAAGAAGCATTTTTGGCAAATTGTTACTGCCGGAAAAATTGCAATTTCGCGCCGGCAGGCGGGTACCGTTCGAAAGAAAAATCGTTTCGATATCTAATTTTATTATGCTTCAGCCGGGGATTGAACCCACGACCTAGAGATCAGAAGGCCAACGCACTAACCACTGAGCTACGGCACCCACATAAAACATGTGATAAGAACTATTTAAAATTGTACAAATACGTATAAACAAGGCAGAAAGATATAAAGCAGAAAAGGGGAATTGTGCATGATTTCGACATATGTGTGTGTTTGTTCGTTGGTTCGTCGCATATCATACATGTGTAAAATGATTTTGGTATATGGTGACTATTGATGCACACGCACACACTTGTATAAATACCATATAAACGAGAAGGAGGAAAAGAAAAAAAAAACAACAAAACTGTTTAAAGCTATTTTTATAGCTTTAGCAAAAACTGTGGGTAAACAGGAATCCGGTAAAAGAGTGCCCAGTTATGGAAACCAACAACAAAAGCACTTGCTTGGCAACCAAAGGGTCCAGCATTTGGTTATAAAGTTTAAGTTTTGTTTTTTTTTAAGAAACGGTAAAATCGAGATGTTCGTATTAAAGTAAAATTATAATTTTTCTTTGTTGTTTAAAAGTAACTGGAAAAATTAAGTTTTTTTTTTGTTTTGATTTAATGTTTTCATTTATTTATATACATAATATTGTGATAAAGGTTTTAGCACCCCATTCGGCGAAAGTACTTTCATCGGTGGACATTAACTGCAAGAAAAACGTAAGTCACCTCTATTTGTTATATTTGTTACTATTATTAAGTTATGGTAAGATTCGATAATTAATTATTCACGTAAATTTAGCTCTCAGCTCAGCCACCTGCACAAAGGTATGCAAGCAATCAAACTATAGCCCATACACACCAGCCGATATTGAATTGCTAGTAAGACAGAAAAGAAGACTCCGAAGACAATGGCAAAAATTCAGATCACCGAATCTGAAAACACAGCTACAGCACTGCACTCGAAAGTTAAAGCAAGCCTTAAAAAATAAAAACAACAAAGAGTTAGAAGAGCACATAGCGAAATTAACACCTGGTGAAGCGTCAGACTACTCTTTGTGGAAATCAGCAAAAAACTCAAATCGGCCAATTCTCACTGATTCCCCCATCCGTTTGAGTGACGGTAATTGGGCTAGAAGCAACTGTGAGAAGGGTTTGGCTTTTGCAAAACACCTAAAAAGTGTGTTTACACCCAATCCACCCTCTTCACAGTCCTCATTACCAATATTAACTTCTCAACCTTGCTCAATAACGCTCAAAATTAAAAAAAAGGACATATTCAAAGCAATTTATAAAGATTTAAACCCAAAAAAATCACCTGGTCCAGATAAAATTACCGGTAAAATGATAAAAGAGCTACCTCCGGCTTCAGTAATTCATCTCATGCACATTTTCAATGCTATCCTTCGTATTAAACACTATCCCAAATGCTGGAAAACTTCAAAAATTATTATGATAGCAAAACCAGGGAAAGACCCTACAAAAGTTGCATCGTACAGACCTATCAGCCTCCTGCCTCTACTTTCTAAAGTATTCGAAAAGCTACTTGTCATGAATATAACTCCATTTATTAATCTCAACCAACTGATTCCTCAACATCAGTTTGGATTTAGAAAACAGCACGGCACAATAGAACAAGTCCACCGCATTGTAACTCTGATAAGGAACACTTTTGAAGAAAAAAAGTATTGCTCAGCTGTCTTTCTTGATATCACTCAAGCTTTCGATAAAGTATGGCACGACGGCCTTATTTACAAACTCAAACTATTACTGCCTGCAAATGTCTCCTCATTGCTTAGTAGCTACCTCACGAAAAGACAATTTCTGGTACATCACAAGGATTACACAACAAATCCATTGGATATTCACGCTGGCGTTCCTCAAGGAAGCGTTTTGGGCCCCTTACTGTATCTCTTATACACTACAGATATGCCCAGCAATAACCATACATTTATATCGACCTTTGCAGATGATACGGCAATATTGTGCTCTCGCTCTAACCCCATAGAAGCTACTAAACTCCTGCAGACTCATATCGATTCTCTCGAAATCTGGCTAGCAAAATGGCGTATAAAAGTCAATGAATCAAAGAGCGTACATGTAACCTTCACGCTAAGGCCAGATACATGTCCCCCACTTAAAATTAATGGCCAATCAGTTCCACAATGTTCCTCAACAAAGTACTTGGGTATTCACCTCGACAGAAGGCTGACCTGGAAAAATCACATAGAGGCAAAGAAAACTCAGATCAAGCTTAAAATTAATCAGTTATGGTGGCTGTTACACAAAAAATCAAAGTTGAATCTCGAATACAAAGTGCTATTATATAAAGCAATCCTGAAGCCAATCTGGACTTATGGTATTCAGTTTTGGGGCACCGCATCTCCCTCAAATATCGAAAAATTGCAGCGAATACAATCCAAGTGTCTGCGAATTATTGTAAACGCGCCTTGGTATATGAGGAACGTTAACATCCATCGAGATTTAAATGTACCCACAATTTCTGAGGAAGTTGCAATGTCTTGCAGAAGCTACATTCAAAAATTACACAGTCATCCGAATCCCCTTGCTAGGCAATTGTTGCTGAGCACGGGGCATCGTCGATTAAAAAGAAAAGACACACTGAATATGCTGTGAAATTGCTATACCTCGTGAGTCAACAAATTGTGATGGAACGTTGGGAATATCACATAATTTTATTTAGTTTGTAAGATTTGATTACATATTGTTAGTTTCTAAGTAATTTTAGAAAGATTCAATAAAAAAACTTGTAAAAAAAAAAAAAAAAAAAAAAAAAAACGTAAATTTAATAATTGCCTAAAGTTATGTTAAAAATTTTGCTTTGATGTATTTTTATTTTTTTTCCTAACGGTTTATTTAAATTAGTCATTAATAAATAAGGAATAGCATGGCTTTAACCACCTAAAATGAGGATTTTTATTTCTTGCGGTCGTCAGGGTTAAGTAGTGAGAACTACCAAGGGATCCTGACAACAGTGGTCATTGTGTTTTATTTTGGAACTCAGGATCATGGTAGGGTGGGCATAAGGAGTTGCATAAACATCTTGCAACATACTCGTGCAACACACTTGAACGCATATATAGTGACATGAGTCTTAACTTTACTCTCTCTCTCTCTCTCTCTCTTTCTTTGGGTTCCCGTATCTCACTACTTATCGTTCTCTTTATTCCTACCTAACTATCTATTCTATTCTTCTCATTATCGCAACACGCGAAATTTTTATTGATATGTTGCCAAAGGTAATAAGTGAAGGGATGTTGACCACCCACCTCGATTGCGACGAGCCAATGCCGAAACTAACTCGTGCGTCCACTTCCTCTCACTTATCCATATTTCATCGTGATATGCTACAGTAAAATATATTAATAAATGGCGCCCAACGTGGGGCCACGACAATGGAATTTTGTATACATAATAGAATATTAATCTATGAATTTAAATTAATAATGTTGTCATCTCGTATATTTTGATCGTGGTCACACTTATTCGTACATTTTCTTTTCCTTCTTTCTTTTGTTATACCTTCCATTTCAGATGATTAGCATTGATCTGTAATGAAATGATATATTTGGCTTTATTGCAGTCGTGCTGAAGCATATAACCAATACCGGCATGCAATCAATATATGTTATCTTTCCTTTCTTTTGAATTTATAATTTCTTTCATGTGATGAATGGAACTGCTTATTTTGGATATATTAAGCTAGAATATGACCGCAATATATGTGAGGAGAATTGATTTTCATTCCTTGCTGTTTTTTTGTTTTATTTTCTTAATCCAGCACTAAGTGAAATTATTGATATTTGGCGGAACGCTAAAATCTAACCACTGTGCTAAGGGTTGGAAACATTTCGTTTACTTTTATTCTTTTAATTTCCTTTAATCTGGTACTGAATGGAACTTCAGATATTTGGTTTAACACTAAAATCTGACCACGGTGCTTAGGTTGAGGAAATATTTCGACACTATTTTCTATCTTTTTCTTTATTATATCATGGAGCTATTTTGTTATCTTACGTATTTAAATAATATTTCTTTTGAAAGTGTGTTGTTGTTCTTGCAACTGGTTCTGACGATTACGCCAGGAAATCAAAATTCTTCATAAATATTATTTTTCCGGTTCATCACTTATAAACGTGAATCAGATTGTTTAACGTGTTTCTGTGGAAAAGTCTTTATATTTTACAACAAAACGACGGTTATCTAGGTATGATTCTAGTAATTTAATATCGATAAGATTTTTCTTTCGAACGGTACCCACCTGTCGGTAAGCAATTGGCAATTCTTCCGACAGTAATAACTTGCCATGAAAAAGCTTCTAAAAGAACTCTGTGGCAAAGCTCAGAAAAAGTGATGTCACAAGTGTTCTGCCGTTCAGAACCGGTTAAAATAAGTGGGTTCCTTCTAATACTGTCCAAATCTAAGACGCACAACAGTAATGGAAGAGAAGTTCGGCCAATGAGCCCTTTAGGGCTTTAAGTGCCACATATTTATTTATTTTTACATTTTCATTCGAACGAATATACGGACTTGATTAATAGAATAAAAAAAACCAGGGTCAGTTTCCCGATTTGAAAGTAGTTGATGGTTATGTATATAGACGTTCGGAACATGCCACTGGTGATCGGTTTCATGATGACCTAATGTGGAAGTTGAGGATACCAAGTGCTATGGTCAGTGAGATATTAGAAAAGCCCACGATAGCCATTTGTCAACACATGGTGGCAAAAACAAAATGTTAAAACGAATTCATCGTTATTATTTCTGGCCAGGCTTGGTAATTCGGTGAAATCATATGTGAACTCCTGTGAAATCTGCAAATGCACAAAGGCTCCTAATTACGTTTTACGTCCCCCAATGGGTAAAGTGTCAGAAACACAAAGATTTTTAGATCGCGTTCGGGTAATATTAGAATTTTCGTTGTTTTGGACCTATTTTTTAAGTACGTTTTTCTAAAACCAGTAAAGAAATTTTCCGCGAATTTTCCGTGGTTACCAAATATTTTGAGGAAGAGCTATTTCACATGTTCGGTGTACCTGTGTTGTGTACTATTTTTCCACAACACTTACTAAGTACCTAGCTCACAAGATTAACACCTAGACCTAAGCTTCTAAATATCCCTCGAGTCTAACACACTCGTTGACTGAAATAAAACAATTATATTTTATTAAGGATACTTGCGGTTTCTACTTTATTGCTGGTGTTTTTCACTTTTACACTAATACTGGAGGGCCTCGTAAGGATCGCAGTATTTACACTTTTTCTTAAAGCTAACACTTCGGTGTAAGACTCACAACTGAACAACCACTGCCTTCAGTAAGCTGGCAGATTATATCCATTTTTCTAACACTAGCCACATATCAATCTACCTACATACCAACATATAACATACCATAATATATTCACACCACTTGTGTGTATGTATGTACTATATGTGTTTATGTACACGATCAATGCACTCTCCATGTGTATATATTCTACATGAGAAAGCAACTTTTTGATATCTCACATATGAGTAGACCGCGTGATTTTAGTTGTCATGCATTCTTACACAGGT
The DNA here is from genome assembly GCA_963854835.1 of Megamerina dolium. Lineage (NCBI taxonomy): Eukaryota > Metazoa > Arthropoda > Insecta > Diptera > Megamerinidae > Megamerina > Megamerina dolium. The sequence continues at coordinate 45,545,881 of OY978530.1, forward strand.
ATGCTTACGTAAGTGCAGAACTACGAATTGTGTGGGAAAGTGTTTTGTAAGCATTTCATATTTCATATTTTGGCTCGCAACATCCCTCCCTTCTCTCAGTAAGAAAAAATTATCATTATGAAATAATAACAATTTTTTCTTATAAGAAGAAGTTAAAATTATGCTTATTTTGTAAAATTTAGCACAATTAAAAATGTATGACGAAGTATTATGTATATATATGGTTACTGGTAATTCGGTGATTATGGTGCCGATGATGACGATGAGTTTCCTGCTAGTTGTTGTCTGCTGTACTTAGCTTTTTTTTTAATGGTTTTGTTGCAGATTTTGTTGTTGAATTCTAGTGATGCAAACAGTAACTTCTCCTTTATCAAGGTTCGATTTTTGTTTCGGCAATTAGAGCGAGATTATTTACATTTAGTTGATCTTCTGGATGTTTTGTCATGGAATCGTTGTCTGGATTATTTTTGTGGTTTAAGTGAAAGTTGGTTTGGTGTGCTTGTGGGTTGATGCTGGTGTCTAATGCGTCCAATGGTTTGATTCGACAGATTTTTTTTTATAGGAATGGTATGATCAATAGCTTGCAAAGTGGGTTTTATGTGTACCGCACTGCTAAGCAATATTGTCGATGTGAAACTCTGTACTCCTGGTGTAAGTGTTCAATAATTGGAGCAATAATGAATATGTAATTTTGTTTCTATTGTTTATCATTTTCTTCTGATGTGGATCAAAATCCATTGTCACTGATAAATACAGTAGCTGAAATATTTCATTCGGTTTTGGTTGCATAGCTGTTATTGTTGATGTCTCAATATTAGTTATTAGCTATTGTTGATATCTCATAGCTATTATTGTCACGCTGTCTAGGTACGCCAAAGTTATTTGTTGTAAATTTTATTGTTTTGTAAGTTTTTTATGGGTACTCGCTGTACTGGGCCTGCTTTGTTTTCTGCTATGGGTTTATTAGTTCTTTACTGCCGCAATAAGAAATGGACACGATGTAGACTCAGCACTCGAAAAATTCAACCAGCTGCTCTCATTAGCTCTCAGCTCAGCCACCTGCACAAAGGTATGCAAGCAATCAAACTATAGCCCATACACACCAGCCGATATTGAATTGCTAGTAAGACAAAAAAGAAGACTCCGAAGACAATGGCAAGAATTCAGATCACCGAATCTGAAAACACAGCTACAGCACTGCACTCGAAAGTTAAAGCAAGCCTTAAAAAATAAAAACAACAAAGAGTTAGAAGAGCACATAGCGAAATTAACACCTGGTGAAGCGTCAGACTACTCTTTGTGGAAATCAGCAAAAAAATCAAATCGGCCAATTCTCACTGATTCCCCCATCCGTTTGAGTGACGGTAATTGGGCTAGAAGCAACTGTGAGAAGGGTTTGGCTTTTGCAAACCACCTAAAAAGTGTGTTTACACCCAATCCACCCTCTTCACAGTCCTCATTACCAATATTAACTTCTCAACCTTGCTCAATAATGCTCAAAATTAAAAAAAAGGACATATTCAAAGCAATTTATAAAGATTTAAACCCAAAAAAATCACCTGGTCCAGATAAAATTACCGGTAAAATGATAAAAGAGCTACCTCCGGCTTCAGTAATTCATCTGATGCACATTTTCAATGCTATCCTTCGTATTAAACACTATCCCAAATGCTGGAAAACTTCAAAAATTATTATGATAGCAAAACCAGGAAAAGACCCTACAAAAGTTGCATCGTACAGACCTATCAGCCTCCTGCCTCTACTTTCTAAAGTATTCGAAAAGCTACTTGTCATGAATATAACTCCATTTATTAATCGCAACCAACTGATTCCTCAACATCAGTTTGGATTTAGAAAACAGCACGGCACAATAGAACAAGTCCACCGCATTGTAACTCTGATAAGGAACACTTTTGAAGAAAAAAAGTATTGCTCAGCTGTCTTTCTTGATATCACTCAAGCTTTCGATAAAGTATGGCACGATGGCCTTATTTACAAACTCAAACTATTACTGCCTGCAAATGTCTCCTCATTGCTTAGTAGCTACCTCACGAAAAGACAATTTCTCGTACATCACTAGGATTACACAACAAATCCATTGGATATTCACGCTGGCGTTCCTCAAGGAAGCGTTTTGGGTCCCTTACTGTATCTCTTATACACTTCAGATATGCCCAACAATAACTATACATTCATATCGACCTTTGCTGATGATACGGCAATATTGTGCTCTCGCTCTAACCCCATAGAAGCTACTAAACTCCTGCAGACTCATGTCGATTCTCTCGAAATCTGGCTAGCAAAATGGCGTATAAAAGTCAATGAATCAAAGAGCGTACATGTAACCTTCACGCTAAGGCTAGATACATGTCCCCCACTTAAAATTAATGGCCAATCAGTTCCACAATGTTCCTCAACAAAGTACTTGGGTATTCACCTCGACAGAAGGCTGACATGGAAAAATCACATAGAGGCAAAGAAAACTCAGATCAAGCTTAAAATGAATCAGTTATGGTGGCTGTTACACAAAAGATCAAAGTTGAATCTTGAATACAAAGTGCTATTATATAAAGCAATCCTGAAACCAATCTGGACTTATGGTATTCAGTTTTGGGGCACCGCATCTCCTTCTAATATCGAAAAATTGCAGCGAATACAATCCAAGTGTCTGCGAAATATTGTAAACGCGCCTTGGTATATGAGGAACGTTAACATCCATCGAGATTTAAATGTATCCACAATTTCTGAGGAAGTTGCAATGTCCTGTAGAAGCTACATTCAAAAATTACACAATCATCCGAATCCCCTTGCTAGGCAATTGTTGCTGAGCACGGGGCATCGTCGATTAAAAAGAAAAGACACACTGAATATGCTGTAAAATTGCTACATCTCGCGACTCACCAAATTGTGATGGAACGTATGGGATATCACATAGTTTTATTTAGTTTGTAAGATTTGAATACTTATTGTTAGTTTCTTGTATTTAAGAAAGATTCAATAAAAAAAAAAATAAGCTAAATAAGCTTTACTGCCGCAAGGATAGTTTTGTGTCATCCTTCTCTTGGTTGTTACTGTTGTTAAAGCTGTTAATGTTGCTGCGTTTGCATCTCTCGCAATTTCACAGTATGAGTTGATTTTGGATTTTCGTGGACATATTGCTGCTATCTTGTGTTTGTAGGGGAATTACCAAATTCTTTTTCAATAATAGATCACTTGCATCTACTATATATATTATAACTACTATATCTACAATAAAACTTATTTAGTTAGTTTTTCTTATAAGATATACATATATTCTTAATTAATTAACTTCTTTTTTTTGCAATATTCATTTATAATCTATACTTAATTTTTTAAAAGGTATTAAAAATGCATTGTTGTTTGGACAGAAATATAGGGACCACATTGCATTTTCTCTTCATAGTTGCAATGACCAACTTTTCGTACTTGTAGCTGGTACGATTTTCAATATTATCCGTTGAAAACGGAACGTGTTTTGTTACATATATTTCATCTTACTTTTACGGATATATATATATTTTTTTTCGTGATATTTTTTTGTTTTTGTTTTGTTTTGTATTCAACCTAGCTAACCTATTGCTTATTTATCATATTTCGTCATATAAATCCTAACGTGTTCTTACTATACTGTATTTACTGTATATTTCTAACCCTCTAGTTGTCATTTTCTTAAAATATTGTACTATTTTTGGATGCATCCTTTATACTTAGCCTCGCCCAGTGCACATGAGTATCCACACACCGAATTACAATTCAACGCGATGAATTGCAACAGATGTTTTTATACGCATGAACACTGCGCCTACTTCTTTCTAATTTGCAAAATATTCTAAATTTTAACATTAATTACATAACTTCTTGTGTTTCATATCTAAATATTTTAGTTCTTCTTTTCTATGACACTTATTGTCTCTTTCTATTTTGTCTTAATCCCTTCGAAGTTTTGGAATTAATGTAAATTTTATATATATATATATATATATATATATATATATATATATATATATATATATATATATATATATATATATATATATATATATATATATATATATATATATATATATATATATATATATATATATATATATATATATATATATATATATTACAAATATATATACAAACTGAACTTCTCGATTCTGATTTTCTAAAATTTGAAAGTGCCACTACCACAAAAACCCTTGACATACGATGAAATGCATTGACTGATACATTCTTTTACTCAGTATCGCCCATCGAAACAACATCCGCTGCTACCAAGCGACTAATTTTATCTGCCGTTGCGAAACTTTTTGACCCAGCAGGATGGTTTTCGCCCATCATGAATTAAATAAAGCTGCTCCTCCAAGAGTTCTGATTAGAAGGCACTGACTGGGATGAGTTCGTTAAACCTAGATCGCTCATCAAATGGAATGTATTTCTGGAGAACATTTCGTCCATTGGTCTCATCGAAATCCCTCGATGGGTACAATTCTCTCCCAAGAAGCGAATCCAGCTTCATGGATTTTGTGACGCTTCAGAGAAAGCGTATTGTACAGCCCTGTACATACGATCAATGGACATGAATCATCAAATATCATGTCATTTACTGGTGGCTAAAGGAAAAGTTGCACCTCTGCAGACGGTCAGCTTACCACGTTTGGAATTGTGTGGCGCCGTTTTACTTTCGCACCTAACCAAGTCCGTTAAAGAAACTTTAGATGTCGAGTTCTCAGACATATTTTTCTGGTCCGATTATCAAATCGATCTCGCATGGCTGGAAAAACCACCTCACACATGGAAAACGTACGTCGTTAATCATACAGCCCGGGTACTCCATGTCATCAGCAGCGAAAATCCAGCTGATTTGGGTACAAAATCTTGTGTCCAATACTCTTTGGTGGAATGGTCCTGCATGGCTTCATCGCCCCGAAGAAGTCTGGCTAAAACCAACACTTTCCAATACTTAGCCCCCCGAACAAAGGAAACTGGAGGTTCTTCTCACATTAGATGACCATACCGACATTCTCGATCATTTCTCATCATTTTAAGGGCGCTAAGCGTGATTTCTAACGTTTTCCGTTTTGTCCATAACGGACTCTCTAAATTGCGAAAATCTTCTCCAATTTCGAATTCCTCACTCTCGCATGACGAAATTCGTTTCGCAAAAAGCCGGCTAATCTCGTTAACCCAATGGCAATATTTTCCCAAAGAGCTGAAGGCTCTTCTTAGCTCAACCGCAGTCAGCAATAAAAGCTCTTTGCTGACTTTAAATCCTTTTCTCGACAAGGAAAATCTCATGAGAGTAAATGGTCGATTAGCTCATTCTGGGCTTAGTTATAGTGAGCGCCACCCCTTAATTCTTCCGGAAAAATCCCGATTTTGCTTTCTGTATCCCGAGTTCCTCCATACTCTGCTCCTTCACGTAGAACTATGACTTATGGCACGACAAGAATTCTATATTCAATGTCTTAAGCCCCAAAAAGGAAATGCATATTTCTATGCAAAGTTTGTACCATCCACAAACAAAAGGTCCGATCACAGATTACGGCAGCTATGCCGCCTGAACGGTGTTTTACTTTCGCACCTATCAAAGTCCGTTAAAGAAACTTTAGATGTCGAGTTTTCAGACATATTTTTCTGGTTCGATTCTTAAATCGTTCTCGCATAGCTGGTAAAACCACCTCACACATGAAAACGTACGTCGCAAATTGTAAAACCCAGATACTCCAAAACGGTGGAAATGCTATCTGGCGCATTGTCATCAGCAGCGAAAATCCAGGACCTTGAAGTCCTGTTAGTACATGGTTCATTAGTCTTTGGAAGGTGGCAGGGGCTCCTGTTAAGCCGAATGACATTCTGTTAAATTCATAGTGCCCAACACTTGTACTAAACGCTGTTTTTTCTCTGTCTGATTCTTTCAATAACACTTGATGATACCCACTGGCCAAATCAAGTGTAATGAAATATCTACAATGACCTAACTGGTCTAATATTTCATCGATGCCTGGAATGGGAAAAACTTGTTTAATAGTGGCGTCATTTACTTTCCTGAAATCTACTACTAGCCTCCATTTTCTTTTACCATCTTCTCCCGCTTTCTTTGGCACCAAAATTATGGGAGAATTCCAGGGCGATGAGCTGGGAATAATTATACCGTCTTCCAACATTTTCTTTACTTGCTTATTGATTTCATCCTTATGCGCTTCTGGTAGCCTGTACTGCCTTTGGTTGATTGGTGCCTGGTCTGGTTTTATTGGTATTGTGTGTTTTATACCCGTGGTGTGAGACAGTTTGTCGCCTTCCAAAAAAAATAAATCGTAGAATGACTTAAGTATTCCATCTATGGAACTCTTTTCCTCAATGTTTAAGTTTTGGTCTAGTTTAATTTTTTCTAATATTTTGGTAACCCTTTTTTGGCTTTTAGTTTCCTTGATATTATTTATTTTATAAGCTATGTCGTATTCTTCGTGTTCTAAATGATTAAATTTAATTATATTAATTTTAAGCTTATTATTTACAATATATGAATCTAATAGGGACTACCTTCATAGTTCTCCCAGGTACTACAACCTCACTGGTGTGTAGTATTCTATTACCCTCGTACAACGGTTTGAGAGGTAAAGTCATCAAATGTTGTTTTCGTTCACCAAAGAAAATCAGCTTCTTTTTCATAGTATTGATAACCGATCGGTTCCATAAATTGTCTCTACCTAGGATACCATCAGCAGGTATCCCTCTCTCTTCAGAGATTAAGTGTAGTTCTAAAATCAAATCTTTCGTCCTCTCATGTGGACTGCTACTGACCCTAATTACTGATGACTTTATTAAACTGGTATCTGCCCCAGAGTCTACAAGTAAAATGAGTTTTCCATTTTGTTGCTTCCTCGCACGGAAACTCAATGAACACATCATCTACATCAGAGACTCCCAAACAGTAGCCATGTTTGTTATTACTGGATGGAAAAGATGGTTCAACAATCCTCCTGGACGCTTGACTACCAACTTCCGCCATCTTGCTATCTAACTTGGAAGGTGTGTTAACAATCTCTAAGGACGCATAACTGACACCTTCCATTTCAACTGGCCTACTTTTAGCAAAATTTTGGGGTTCCCGGTTTATTGCCGTACCTGGGCCCCCCGTAGTTTCCCTGGGTTTTGTCCAATTCTTTGCGTTTATAACAGTCGGTGATCCTGTGTCCCGGCTTCTTACAGAAAAAACATTTGGCCTCCGGATTTCCGCGATTAGGGACTTTGCTTTCTTGCCCTCCCTTAGTAGGTGCAGGTGTTTGATTGCCTTTTCCTTGTGACCTGTTGTTGCTAAAAGGTGTGCATGACAAATTGAACTCATGTCCGTATTTTTTACACTTTATGCAATAGGGCATGATTTTCCTCTTAAAACAATCGTCTCTAGTATGCCCTTTTTGTCGCAGAAGGAGCAGGTAGGAACTTTCCTTTGGCTATTTTGGGGTCTTACGTTATTATATTGGTATTTGTTCACTCTGAGTGGCATCTTGTCATTTCTGTTCTGGAGAAATGCCACTGTATTACTGGCCTCAGTCTGGTGAACGTCGTTTGAATATAATGTTCCCATATTAAACTGATTGAATCGTGGTCCTCTTTCGAGCAGAATACCTGTATTTACGGCGTCATCTGCTAATTCTTCCAACGTGCCCGTCTTACCTAGCATATGAGTTTTCAACAATAGATCTTGAAGGCCTGATATAAAAGATGTCCTCGCATACCCCTCTAGCTCTTTTAACAACGCTTGGTCTCCGACCCCACCATATCTATTCTTAATACATTGTATTGCTGTGGATTGTAAATAACCTAATCTCCTTGCAAAAACACGTATATCTTGCTGAGGTAGTTGGCGTGCGACTTGTATTTGGTGCGTGAACGGTTCCAGGCGAACGGTCTTCAAATATGCGTTTCGCAGAAATGTATACAATTCTTCTATATTAGCGAATTTCTTACTTAGCACCAAGTTGTAAGCATCACCATATAGTCGCTGTTTTATACAATCTACGAAATCTTCCAACTCGTCGGGTTTTATGGCTTTTCTTGCTAATTCGCACCCAGAAATGAACTGGTGTACTTTCGTCCTCAAATCTTTAGACTCCGCTCCAGTGAGTACTGGGACTAGTCTACTGACGGTCTGTGCAATTTCGCCAATACGCATTTTTAGAGTTACTTCAGGTTGTACTTCTAGTTGTGTTTTTCGTACTGGTGTACGACGACGAAGAGCTGTCTCCTGTGCTAGGCAGCGTTCTCTTTCGAGATTCCTCTCTTTTGCCTGGAGTGCACTTAGCTGCTCAGAGTCAACCGAGGTTTTAAGCCGTTTCCCTATAAATTCTTCTGAAATGCCCTTTTCTTTTAGTAAATCCTCTAATTCCTTATTTCTATTAAGAGTCTTAGTAATCTCTACTTCTAGCTGTTCCGCGTCGGATCCCTGTTTTGCGATCTGAGTTCGCAGAGCCCTAATTTGTACCTCTGCTGCCTCTAAATCGTCCTTTTATTTTAAGGCTGCTTCAGCCTCGCTTTTTAATAGTTCTTTTAGCACGGTTAACGTGGCCTCTAATTCCTATATTGGAGTTAGTACCTTTGCTGTGTTGCTTAATCAAGCTCCACACGAAGTCGATTGCCTCGGTTATTGCCACGTCTAGCTCTGTTGCTAATGATTCGTAGGATTTCTTGTCCATTAGACCACAAAAAGACAAACACACACTAGAATCAGGTCCTGTACTGCGTTAAACGTTCAACGTAAAACACCTTGTATATACAAGATATTTCGCAGTATACTACCGGCTGCGCCAAAATGTTGTGTACTATTTTTCCACAACACTTTCTAAGTACCTAGCTCACAAGATTACCACCTAGGCCTAAGCTCCCAAATATCCCTCGATTCTAACACACTTGTTGACTGAAATAAAACAATTATATTTTATTAAGGATACTTGCGGTTTCTACTTTATTGCTGGTGTTTTATATTTTTCACTTTTACACTAATACTGGAGTGCCTCGTAAGGATCGTAGTATTTACTCTTTTTCTTAAAGCAAACACTTCGGTGTAAGACTCACAACTGAACAGCCACTGCCTTCAGTAAGCTGGCAGCTTATATCCACTTTTCTAACACTAGCCGCATATCAATCTACCCACATACCAATATATAACATACCATAATATATTCACACCACTTGTGTGTATGTATGTACTATATGTGTTCATATACACGATCGATGCATTCTCCATGTGTATATATTCTACATGAGAAAGCAACTTTTTGATATTCTCACATATGAGCAGACCGCGTGATTTTAGTTATCATGTATGCTTACACAGGTATGCTTACGTAAGTGCAGAACTACGAATTGTGTGGGAAAGTGCTTTGTCAGCATTTTCACACCCAGCTGCAACTCAGTTGGCGCAATGTTCTGACATTCCACAATTATAAGTAAAATTAGTATGGATTGTGTATATCACAACTTCGAGCAATGTTGGTATGTGTATTGACAAATATGTAGTTCCCAATTTCAGGAAATATGTCGCGAGGCAAAATATGCATATGTGCATATTTCATATTTTGGCTCGCAACACCTGAAACGGTTGTTTCGGATAATGGATCCCAGTTTAAATCCAATATGTTTAACCTACTTTTTCAAAATTATAGTGTTAAACATGCCTACAGTGCTGTTCATTCTCCGCAAGTCAATGCGTCAGAGCGCGTTAATCGTTCTGTAATTTCGGCTATAAGATCTTATGTTAAACCTAATCAAAAGAATTGGGATGAACATCTTAGCCACATTTGGTGTTCTCTACGTTCCTCAGTACATTCGGCAATAGGTACTTCACCATATTTTTTTTGATCAGCACATGATTACTAATGGTAATACTTATGCTTTGCTGCGGCAATGGCAGATGCTCGAAGATAGAAGCATCCGTTTTAACAGGCATGATACTATAGAATTAGTACGCAGTAACGCATATGGCATTATGAAAAGGCAGCAGGAACAATATGAAAAGCATTACAACTTACGATCACAAGAAGTATCGTTCAGTGAAGGCCAGGAGGTGTACAGAAGAAATTTTAGTCAAAGTAACTTCGAGCTAGGCTATAACGCGAAGCTAGCTCCTTCGTTTATGAAAGCAAGAGTGCGCAAGAGATTAGTTAACTCATACTATGAACTGGAAGATCTGAGTGGACATTTCCTTGGTACTTATCATGCTAAGGATATTCGTCATTAGACTCTGCAAAGGATTTGATTCTGTTTTACTTTTTGCTTCAAGGGGTATTAGCGTTTGAGTGATTTAATCACCCACAACTCTGATTTTGGCAGGGGGAAATGTAGTGGCGCTTGTAGCCTGTGTTGCTTTCGTTCTTCTTTTTCTTCCTTTCTCATAATTGATTCAATTGCATTTCATCATTTTTGTCTTGTTTTTTTTTGAACCGAAGAATTGCGTTAGAATGCACCTCATTACATGCTAGACTCTACGCCATCTAGCGGTGCCAAGTACAACATCATATCATTTTCATATGGTAAAAGTATAAGCCGCTGTACATAAACTATGATTAGAACATATGATTTAATAACAAGTGTACACTAATACATAAAAGTAGAAATACGTACAGCTAGTGGAAAAATATTGTTACGTTTTCTGATGAAATTTTTGGCATATAAAAGAAGCAGGTACCGGTGGAAAAATGGCTAGAAAGAAATAAATCATCGAGAAAGAAATATAATGGCTAGGAATAAATTAATTCCTTGGGTCATCTGATAAAATTTGTTAGGTGAAATTTGGGAGGTGATTGATTGATACGTGGCACAGCCACTGAATTATCATAGATCAACTTACCTCCGCTTGTTTTGAGTCCTCAGACTTGGCCACTTATATTCCAGGGTTCCTGAAAAAGCCCTAGACTAAAAGATTTTTCGGCAAAAAGTCTGTAGGCGGTGGCAGCCGCGTCTTTGCCGTGGTGCAGATTTGCCTGGAGCACCCTAGTGGCGCTCATAGATCTTTCTGTTACGAGCTTTGGACAAAATCTCGCTTCCTGTACTGTCTAGTCCCCTTATCTTTCGCAGCATTTGGCGAATTGGGTTTAGACCTTAAAGGGGCTGAGGACTTTTTGACCTGAGGAAGTTTGATAGCCTGTTGCCTAGCTAGACTTCCATCATGCCCAGCGGCCTAAGTGTGAGACATCATGCTTCCGGAGGGGGTGGTGCTTTGGCTTTTAAGCCTAGCTTTTGCCACTTTAAAACCAAGACCTGTGGCTTGATTGGTGTGTGGCTGATTTGTTGTTGTGATTGGCGTTGTTTTGCTCGTTGGGCCTTTGCTTGCACTAAGCTTGGCCTTACCGACCGGGCTAGGGTCAGGAGTAGTAGATGCCCCTCCAGACCTTACCAGTAAAGAACTGGATCCTTTACTGGTGGACGGCTGATCATCCAGCTCTCTTCGTGAGCCCGAGTTCGGAACCTCTTCGGAGGCAAGATTTTCCTTATGGACTGTGTTTTGGGACACAGTTCCATCTGCCACAGTAGGATCGGCTCCCTTTTCAGTACCAGCGGTGACACGGGTTGGTACCAGTCTAGTATGGCCGAAGCGGTAGACTCTTTTAAACTTCTCCTCGGAGAGTGATCGCATTGCCTCGTCATTTATAACGATGGCCAATCGCAAAATATCGCCTTGGGGTACCCTCTGTACCACTTTCCAATGCTCGGTTGATATTAGGTTTTGCGCACTTATTGTCGCAAGAATCTTGGCACCGTCAGTGTTGGAGCTGTGGGGAAAAAGTCTCGGACTACATGAGTCGCTGGGAAATCTTTTCCTCCACTATGGAGATGTTTACCGAGCATTTTTCGGGGATATGACAAGCATGTTCCATTACACATTCTGCCGTGCCTGCATTTGTGCAGAAAAGGGAAAGCCGGAACGAGGGATACAGCCCTCAAATTCGGGGCTTACTCTATCTTTCAGCTGTTCGATGACGACATCGATGATAGCGTCCTGAATGCGAGCAATTTCCTCGGGAGTCAAAAACGCGAGTATACGGCCGAAACAACGACGAGTTTTGTGCAGCCAACGACTTGGCTGAAGGTCGGTTTGAAGGGCCGCGGGCGATCGCACGGATTTTTCTGTTGCACTGCAGGCGGCTCATCTTCGGAAAGGTTCCTCTTCATGGTAAGTTTTTCCGATGAAGAGGACTTGGCGTATTCTAGAGCCTGTGTTCTAGAGTGGCCATGTTTGGTAGATTGCTTAAATCTTCTCCTCTATTTAGAGAAGAATTTAACGAAGCCTGTTTCGCTTTAAAGCCCCATGCCCTCAACCTGGTCGCCCACGTCCGTCAAGCCAGACATTTAAGAGAGCATGTTTTCTGGGATAGCCTGAATGGCCAAAGTGGCTTAAGAGTCGGACGTACTTTAATCCTCCGGCATATCTGCATATCCTTGCCGTCAATCCCGAAGAACCAGTGTTTCCACCTTATTCCGCTAAAGGTTTGGTTATGAGCAGTTACGGGTTTCTCAGAACCGGGGTCCCATCGATTTCATTTTTTTAGTGCTTGTTTCCATAAATTATCCCCAGCAGTCTGGAAGTAGAAGTCACCCTTGGTAGAGCCAGATTGCCAAGGGAAGCCTAGCTTAAAATGGAAGGGCGGCAGGTATTCTGAGTTCGCATATTAAGAACCGTGTACCTCCACGGCCATGCATCTCTCGGCATATGCTGCTCCACCTTAGATTTGGGTTTTAGACTAGGGTAGCAGCGAGGTTGTCACACTTGCCACCCTCTTGTGGAGGATGCCCTGCGGATTCATTACACATAGTTTTAAATAAATCAAAATCAATATAACTACAATGATCATCAAATACATGTTTTGTATTAGTTTTATTTTGCTTGAATAAGATTGAATAATTATACACAATTATGATTTCGATGTACGTATATTTATCTTTCGATTTACACGATTATGTTTTGATGCACTAATTTTAAATTAAATGATTACACTATGTATCTCATGCGGATTGGAAAAACCAATATATATATATATATACCTAAAAAGTTCGAATTCGTAATATAAGAAAAGCGCGGAAACAACAAAAAAAACCACGATCTCGCCAAAATGTTCAAGGACCGAAAAGTGATGAGAATACATCGGTCGATCATAACACGAACTACGAAAACCCAAAAACATAAAAATTGAATTTATGTGGAGAGTTGGGTTGCCATATGGTAAGTATGCAAGGTAAGGTAAGTAGAAATGGTAAGTATTATTAATTCATTTTATTCAATATGTTTATTTCATTTATCTTCTTCTTTCAGGGACTGACCATATGGCTCGTCTAAAGGGATTTAGACATGGCGGCCCGCATGCACTCGTGCATTAATTGAGTGCATCTAGTAGACGAGTCAGTGAGCCGATCGCGTCCTCGATCGCTCGAGCTGTCCTCCGACGAACATTGGGAGTCGGTCGTCGTCTAGGCTGGGTGCTTCTCGGGGTGGAACCTACATGTCGTTGCTCGACGCGACGAGAGCGCGGAGGGTTTCGCTGTAAGCCATGACGGAGATCCTCAGATCTGCGCCGATGCCGGGGTTCAGGACGCCTTGTGCGTCCGCCTTCATATCGTCCGCGTGACTCACGATTACGTCGTCGGCGCTGTTGGGTGGTGCGGCGATTCGGCGATTCGGCGGCCCCTGCCCTGTAGGGGATTGGACCGGATGGAGGAGCGTGTGATGCGCCAATCTGCATTTTGTGCACGAGTTTGGCGAATCAGACGATCCGGTCCCGTGCGACCGAGCCAAACAGTTGCGGCAGTATCGAAGCGCGCGCACCACATCCTCCCTCTGGCTTGTGTTCATCTCCAAAAACGCGCGGCAATACCGCAGAGCGTGGAGCCGATGACATAGTTGGCACCGATGATGATCGCTATGCGCGGAAGATTTTACTCGAGCGGCAAAATACATAATTTTACTATGAGCCGCTTGAGAACGGCCGATTTGGTCCGAATATCTGCGACACGGGTGTGGCCGTCAGATCCTCGATACAGATGAATGACGCGTACGAGACTCCATTCGTTGGGGGGAAGCAGCTCATCCTTGATGACCAACAGTTGACCTACTTCCAGCTCCTTTTGAGGGTGTTGCCATTTGTATCGCTTGTGCAGATCTTGTAAATACTCAGTTTTCCATCTGCGGCTAAACTGGTGGTGAAGCGCATTGAGTTTTTCCCATCGGTTTATTAGGGATATATCTTCCGAGTTGGGTTCGGGCAAGGCCGTCAGTGGAGCACCTCGCAGGAAGTGATCTGGAGTTAGCGCTATCAGTTCGTTGGGGTCTTGAGAGAGGGGAGACAATTGTCTAGATTTGAGCACGGCTTCGATTCTACAGAGCAGAGTTGAAAACTCTTCGAAGCGGAATTTGTGATTGCCGGCAGTCTTTTTGAGATGAGCCTTAAAGCTTTTGACTGCCGACTCCCAGAGACCGCCCATGTGGGGCGCACTGTGAGGAATAAAAACCCAGTCAATACCTTGGGAAAAGTATTGGTCCAGAATGTCTTTGGACAACTCCTTAGAGAATTTGAGGAACTTTTTACTCATGGCTCTTTGAGCTCCAACGAAAGTTGTACAATTATCCAACATGATTTTGCGGGGAAGGCCTCTTCTGCCAACGAATCTGGCGAATGCATCGCGGAATGCCTCTGTAGAGAGATCAGAGCACAATTCCAAATGAATATCCTTTCTGGAAAATCAGACAAATACAGCCACATACCCTTTGAGAAAGGCAGCAGTTCGAAGCGTAGATGCTTTAATTTGGAATGGGCCTGCAAAATCAACACCTGTGGTCGAGAAAGGTACCGATAAGGTACACCGTTCAGGCGGCAGAGCTGCCATAATCTGTGATCGGACCTTTTGTTTGTGGATGGTACAAACTTTGCATAGAAATATGCATTTCCTTATTTGGGGCTTAAGACGAGGAATATAGAATTCTTGTCGAGCCATTCGTAACATGAGCCTTTGTTCTGCGTGTAGGAGCAGAGTATGGAGAAACTCGAGATACAGAACGCAAATCGAGATTTTTCCGGAAGAACTATGGGGTGGCGCTCACCATAACTAAGACCAGAATGAGCTAATCGACCATTTACTCTCATGAGATTTTCCTTGTCGAGAAAAGGATTTAAAGTCAGCAAAGAGCTTTTATTGCTGACTGCGGTTGAGCTAAGAAGAGCCTTCAGCTCTTTGGGAAAATATTGCCATTGGGTTAACGAGATTAGCCGGCTTTTTGCGAAACGAATTTCGTCATGCGAGAGTGAGGAATTCGAAATTGGAGAAGATTTTCGCAATTTAGAGAGTCCGTTATGGACAAAACGGAAAACGTAAGAAATCACACGTAGTGCCCTTGAAAATGATGAGAACCGATCGAGAATGTCGGTATGGTCATCTAACGTGAGAAGAACCTCTACTTCCCTTTGCTCGGGGGGCAAAGTACTGGAAAGTGTTGGTTTTGGCCAGACTTCTTCGGGGTGATGAAGCCATGCAGGGCCATTCGACCAAAGAGTATTGGACACAAGATCTTGGGGCTTGCATCCGCGTGTACCCAAATCAGCTGGATTTTCGCTGCTGATGACATGGCGCCACATAGCATTTCCAACGTTTTGGAGTATCTGGACTGTACGATTAGCGACGTACGTTTTCCATGTGTGAGGTGGTTTTTCCAGCCATGCGAGAACGATTTGAGAATCGGACCAGAAAAATATGTCTGAAACCTCGACATCTAAAGTTTCTTTAACGGACTTGGCTAGGTGCGAAAGTAAAACAGCGCCACACAATTCCAAACGTGGTAAGCTGACCATCTGCAGAGGAGCAACATTTTCTTTAGCCATCAGTAAATGACATGATATTTGATGATTCATGTCCATTGATCGTATGTACAGGGCTGCACAATACGTTTTCTCTGAAGCGTCACAAAATCCATGAAGCTGGATTCGCTTCTTGGGAGAGAATTGTACCCATCGAAGGATTTCGATGAGACCAATGGACGAAATGTTCTTCGGAAATACATTTCATTTAATGAGCGATCTGGGTTTCACGCATTCATCCCAGTCGGTGCCTTCTAACCAGAGCTCATGGAGAAGCAGCTTGGCTTGAGTCATGATGGGCGAGAGCCATCCTGCCGGGTCAAAAAGTTTCGCAACGGCAGATAAAATTTGACGCTTGGTAGCAGCGGATGTTATTTCGATGGGCGATACTGAGTGCGACAATGTGCCAGTCAATGCATTCCATCGTATTCCAAGGGTTTTTGTGGTAGTGGCACTTTCAAATTTTAGAAAATCAGAATCGAGAAATTCTGATTTTGGGATATTTTCTAAAATTTTAGGATGATTTGCAGTAATCTTTCCTAGTGGAAATCCTGCGGAGTTAAGGACTTTTATCACTTGAGATAAAGATTCTACTGCATCTGGAATTGTATGTGAACCAGATAATACGTCATCCACATAGGTTTCTTTGAAGATTATTTTTTCCACGAGAGGAAAATTCTTCTTGGAATCCTTAGCCAATTGTTGCAGTGTTCTAATGGCTAAATATGGAGCGCAATTTACACCAAATGTGACTGTCTTAAACCGGAAGTCTTGAATTGGAGAATTTGGTGACCTGCGCAAGAGAATTCGCTGGAAATCCTGATCGTCATGGTGGACAAGAATTTGTCGGTACATCTTTTGTACATCACCATTGAAAACGAATTGATATAGTCGCCACCTCAGGATGAGAACCATGAGATCTGGTTGTAATGTGGGACCTGTATGTAATACGTCGTTAAGAGAATGGCCTGAGCCGCTGCTTCTTGAGGCATTAAAAACAACACGGACTTTGGTGGTTTTCTTTTCCGGCCTCAACACTGCATGATTTGGCAGGTAAAAGGAGAAATACCTGCCATCAGAGATGATTTCATGCGGGCCTGTGGGTTCCATATGATCCAGCGTGAGGTATTCTTCGAGAACCTCATCGTAAATGGCTTTGAGATCGCCTTTCTTTGAAAAATTTTTCTCCATACTGCGAAATTGATTATAGGCTATAGTTCGGGAGTGACCAAGAGCCGTAAGACCGGGAAAACTGGATTTAAATGGAAGCCTGACCACTTATCTTCCATCTGACCTACGAGATGTCTTTCTCTGATAGTAGTCTTCACAGGCTGAATCTTCTTCCGATACTTGAGCTGGCTGACTCACTTCTTCCTGTTCCCAAAACTTCCTTAGTTGAGAACTAAGAAATTCATTGGAAACTTCCTCTACCTGTGTCGAGAATGTTGACACTTTTTGAGAGATAGGGCCACTAATTATCCCGTTAAATATCGTATTCTGTGAGAGAAGACTTCCACAGATATTATGGCAGATTCCGGTTAGAAGGATTTGAGGAATCAAATCACTACCTATGACCATGTAGATTTGCGCTTCCACGAAGCAATTCGAGTCAGCCAAATCTAACATTTCGAATTGCTGCCAATCGAGTTTAGAAATTTTAAATGTGGGTAGAAATTTGGTCAATTGTGAGAGTACAATTGCCCGTGTCTGTAACTTTTTATTAGCCTTTGGGGCGACTAACGTAACGGTACAAGTCTGGTTAGAGTTTTGAATAGTTTTGCCACCCATTCCAAAAATTTCGACGTGAGTTGCTTGCGATGGAAGCCTCAGCCGACTTTGTACCTTGGCAGAGATGAATATTCGTTGAGAACCTTGGTCGATGAGTGCTCGAACCTTGTGAAGTTCTCCAAGATGCTCTATAGAGACAAGAGCTGTGGGCAAAAGAGTTCTTTCTTCATTTGAGGTGAACAATGCTTGCACCTTTGAAGAAGATTTGGAGCATGATGAGCAGGGTTGCTCATCTTCGGATGATCGGTCCTGAGATCTCCGGCTTCTCGAGGTTCTTGAGGGGGTTATCGTCTGCTGCGTGCTCTTTTTCTTATTGTGCGGCTGAAGCGTGGAGGTTTGCGCCAAAACCTTGGTGTTCCTACTGGGAATATTGTCTGCTGGTATGTGAAGCATCGTGTGATGCCTTCGCTGACATTGCAAACAGGAGTGTTTGCTCTTGCAGTCTCGTTTATGGTGAGAGAAGGCCAGGCAGTTCTCACAGAGATTGTGTTGTCGCACTAGCCTCACTCACAACTAACTTTTTAAACCGCTCACAGCTTTTAAGCGAATGTGCGGCTTCGCAGATTGGACAAGAGAATGTCCGATTGCTTTCTGCAAAAAAGTTTTGGGTTTTGTTCTGGGGTCTGTTTTGTGGAAATCCTGGTTTATTTGGCTTGACGCTGTTGAGACTCTCCACGACTTCAGACCTGAGAGTAAGGAATTCGTCCATTTGCTGCCATGTTGGGAGATCCTTCCGGGAACTTAGGGAAACATGTCGCGGAAGGACGTCCATTCTTCATACCCACCGGAAAAGGTTTCGGTATTACAAGTTGGAACAGTCAGGCAAATCGCGGAATTATTTGCCTGCTCTGTTGCAGAAATAGACGGAATTTCTGCTTGTGATGAAAGTTCCAATCTGGAGGCTGATTGAACTTCTAAGAGATCCGAAATTTGTGCTTTTATTGTGTGCACGCGCTCTTGGCAGAGTTCCATTTAAGTTCTCGCTGCCAGTTTGAAATTACTGTCAGCTCGTCCTCATCCGTTAATCCTACTTTCCTGCAAGCAGCTTTCATATCCTCATAATAGCTGGAGTGATCTTCCAGCTTGACCTTCAGGAGAGAAGGTGTTAGTACCTCAACAGGAATAGTTGAGAACTTTGCGCAGAAATGTGCCAGATTATCTGCTTCAAAAATGAATTCACTTGAGGTAGTGGATTTGGCCTTGGATTTTGTGATAGGCATATTATTATTATAACGTATTTTTGAGAGAAAATGAAATTATAATTTTGGTGACGTGAGAATTCACTCTTATATGTCAAAAGAAAAAAACGTGTCAATAGAGTAAGTAAAAAATCGATAATAGGCAATTTATCGATCGATAACAGAAAAGTTATCGATGTAGTGTCAAACCAAAATTAGATATTTTTACGTACAACGATGAGACAGTATAAAAAAAATTGTCTTTTGCAAATCGTTGCAGTGACTTGAGGAAAAATTGTTGGAAATTGAGTAATTTATTAGGTTTTATCGAGTGATAGAGATATCACTTTGTCAGCGAGAGGACGTTTAAAATTATGACAATCAAGCAAAGAAATATCGATAATAGAGAAATTATCGATTGATAATAGAAGTATTATATATATATATATTGCAATTTATGGATAAGAATATCTTTCGGTGAGCAAAAATATAACTTCTTTTTAGCAAAAATAGTCGTTAGTACGAGATTTTTGTTGTGTGCAAAAAAAAAAAAAAAATTTGAAATTTAGAACCAAACAAGAAAACGAGACAAAATTTGAAAATTTGGGGTTTCCTTTTTTTTAATATATTGCTGCAAGGAGATTGCAGTTTCAGGGTTTCAATTTAGCAATATATATATGGGAATATATAAAACAAACCAAAAATAAAAATATGTACATACTTGTATATGTACATGAGAATATATATATAAGAAGAATATGTATATATAATAATAAGTGAATATATGTAATTAAAAATTGAGAATTTTTAAACAATTTTGGGAGTTTAAAATTCAATATGTGCAAATGAAAATTCTTCTTATCTGTGTTGTGCGTCTGCTGCTGGCCTTGGTATTGAAGTGCTGCTGCCTCAATGCACGCAATGATGGGTTGTTCTTTGTTTAAAAAAAATTAATTCTATAAAACTATATTTTACAAAATAAAAATTTTATAAAACCAAAAAAAAAAATTTTTTTTGAGCCACTTCAATGTATTAGCACATATATTGTTTTAATTATTTCCACGTTTTATTAATTTCGTTTCACTTTAATTTTTAAAGAATTTTTTGAAACACTCTAATGTAACTTTTATTTGCCTATTTATGTACTGTTTCTTTTTTGTTCTTATTTAAAATATGTACTTGTCTAGTGTTTGTATATTATGTGTTCACTGACACTATGTAGCTTTTTTTTTTGTATTATTGTCTTTGCCGTTTTCTATATGTTGTTATTTATGTTAGTATAATGTACTTATTGAACCAATAAGTACATTATAATAACCAGTAATAAAATATATAAAGCATTTTGCTTTATATATTTTATTACTGATGTTTTGATTATGTTAATTTTTACACTTTATATTGGTTTTTATATATTTATATTTATTTTTGGTTTTATGCACTTATTGTTTCTATTGCTTTTAATTTTGCCACTTTATATATTGTTTTTATTGTTTCTCACTTCACATATACGTACAGTGGCTCACAGCTTATTTCGTACAGTGTATATATTTTTATGTACATGGCTGTAACATCGAAACTAAAAAACTTATCGATAAGTTTTGAATGTAGATGTCTGTGTATGTGTTTAGTAAACCTAATAAGAAAACGGGGAACCCCAAAAATTTTTCTTTTTGTTATGCAAGAGAGAAAAACTATTGATCAGCTGATTTTCAGCTCACATCTTATTTCGTACACAAACTTCAATGTAAGTAAGTTTCATTCTGCCGCGCAGTTACAAAGTTTTTTTGAATTGTATGAGTTTTTGGACCTTTTTAACTATTATAACAATTTTTATTATTATTATTTTAAATAGTTAAAGTGCTGTAAATTAAACATTTAGCTTAATGGGTCATCGTACAACGATGGAACAGCGTAAACTGGTAATTAACCATTTTAGGAAAGGTCAGAGTGTGCGAAAAATTGCTGAAATGACAAATTTAAGTGCCTCAACTGTCCAATACATCATTCAACGCTTCGTTCACGAAAATCGGTTGGAGAACAAGGGCAGAGAAGCACCTAATAAGATTTTCAACGCATCAGACGAGCGTTATATTGTACGAAAAATTAAGAAAAATCCAAAGTTATCCGCTCCGAAGTTGGCTGCAGAGGTTCAGCGTGAAATAGGAAAATCATCCAGTGCTGAAACTGTCCGACGTGTGCTGCGCAATCATGACTTGAACGGTCGAGTAGCCCGAAAGAAACCATTCATTTCGAAAATGAATATACAACGCCGACTTGACTTCGCCAAAGAGCATATTATTAATACTCCTGCGTTCTGGAATACCGTTATTTTCGCGGATGAGTCTAAGTTTAATATTTTTGGCTCGGACGGAATGTCATATGTTTGGCGTAAAGCGAATACCGAGCTAAACAAGGAGAACCTTAAGCCCACAGTGAAGCATGGTGGCGGTAGCGTGATGGTTTGGGCCTGTATGTCAGCAGCCGGAGTAGGTGAATTGGTTTTTATTGAGGAAACAATGGACAAAATGAAGTACCTCGAGATTCTGAAAAACAATTTACTTCAAAGTGCAGACAAACTGGGTTTGCGGGAAGAATTTCGGTACTACCAAGATAATGACCCAAAACATAAATCTGGGATTGTGCAATCTTGGCTTATTTGGAACTGCCCACACTTGATGTCTCCACCACCACAGTCACCTGACATGAATGTGATTGAAAATCTTTGGTCTATTTTGGACAATAAAATAAGAACACACAAGATTTCTAATAAGCAAGACCTAAAGAAGGTACTGATGGAAGAATGGAAAAAAATCACACCAGACATCACTCAAAAATTGGTGGATTCAATGCCAAATAGACTCCAGGCTGTCATTAACGCTAAGGGATGTCAACTAAATATTAAAATCAACTTACTTTGTTTTTAGTTTGAACTTAAAGAGACTGTACGAAATAAGCTGTGACATGAATTTTCCTATTTTTTTCTTATTTTATTTTTTTATAGTGTCAAACACTAAAATTTTGAAAAAGTAAATTTTGGAAAATAAAAAACAAACCTTCCTTTCAAAAATGGCATTTATATTTTGTTCAAATTTTTGCTATATTAGGAATTACGACTGCAGCAATTTTTAAACTGTCACTGTACGAAATAAGCTGGGAGCCACTGTATATAGGGCCGGTTTAAAGTTTAACTCGAAGGACCATGAATAAAACGCATTAGTTTTTATTAACTACACGATACGAGTATATGTATGTGTATAAAATTAATCGGTCCTAATCATCGTACATAAACATTAATATTGACATATTATAAATATTATATATTGTAAACATATATATTGTGACTTCAAGTCATAATTAAAGACAAAATAATTTTATACACATACATATACTCGTATCGTGTATTTAATAAAAACTAATGCGTTTTATTCAAAGATTATAAAATTAGCATTATCCCTAATCTATTGCCTATGCAGAATGAATATCCTCGTATTGCCCTATGTGTCTTTTTCTAAATTGAGGGAATGGGTTGGTTGATCTGGCATCACCGATTTTTGCCAACTCGCCCATTCCGCTCGATTTACTATTCTGTGTTTCTTTTATGCTCTCTTTCTCTCCTTTTATATGTACGTACTCTCTTTTCTGTTTTTTTCTTCACTTACATTTTTATCTAATTGATTCTGCTTCTGATAATAAACTTGGCAGTGCGCGTCTTTCCCTCTCACCAACAAATTTAAACTGAAGAAATTAAAATAAGTAGAACTTAAGACATAAAGTGTAAATAAAAACATAAAAACCTTATTGAAAGATAAAAACTAAGAATATTAATTTTAAGGAAACGGACAATTGTGAAATAATAGAAAAAAAAAACCAAGCAAAATCTAAACTAAACCTAAAATCAAAAGTGTAATCTAAATTGAAGTTAAACGCAAAAAAAGAAGAAGAATTCAAGGTGTGTGCAATTGTGGTGGCATTGGTGTGCCAACAACATCAACAACCGGCGGTAAGCGGTTCAACGGCAATCACTTCTTCACATACTCATTTGCTGGTCCTTCGAGCCTGATAGGCTCGCAATGGGTGGTAAGCCATACCACAAAGGTACGTGCTGGAAAAATATAGCCATTCGAGTTGTTCTATCCGAGTCAACTCAAATTGGTGGTTTATTTGCCTACGGCAAGTATAAAAAGCAATTTGCAGGCTACCTGGGGAAATATCCCGTTGTATCTTCCCAGCATTTGTGGTTATATTTTTTTCAATACTTAGAAAAAAAAAACATGTAAATCAGAAGTTCCGTTTGCGGTTATCGATCCAAACGCAGTAAATAAAATACATTTGTTTTTATTTTGATTGATCGTTGTTGGGACTCTGACATATTTTTTAAAACGATAGACAGTGTGCGCGTTGTCATCTCCTTATAGTAAATTAAAATACGTGAATTAAATAACTAAAAGTCAAGGATTGTGAAATAAAACGTATACAAAAAATACAATCATAAAATACAAGTGAATTTGAAAGAAAGATAATACAAGGAGTGGTTACAACTAGTGGCTGCAACGACATCACAAGAGCAGTATCCCCAACAACACGCCCAGCCAAGTCGCGACCACCTACATGTATATACAGCTGTTGTCAACTAATTACAAATGATACTTTTAAAATATATACAGTATGTCAAGAATGAGTTTACACATTGAAAAAAAAATTCAAATTTTCAACTTTCTTAGCAAAAAACATTAACTTTTATTTCCATATACACATTTTTTTTATTAGTTATAGATATTTACAGTATTTATAAAAGATTCATGAAAAAAAATTGCAAGTTCTACGCAAAAGAAAATAAAAAAACAACAAAAAGAAATTTTACAAGTGTCAAGGAACTCTTTTCACAACTATTTTTTTAATTCCTTTTGCTTTGTCCACATTATCTGTTTAAATATTGTGTTTTTAAAATGCCAGGCAAAAAGTTATCGGCTGAAGTGGTTCAGCTTATATACTACAATCGCTAATTGGGAGAAAATGTGGAGAAGTTATCAGAAATGTTCTCTGTAACACGTAAGACAATTTATAATGTTTTAAATCTTTCTGAAAATGAGGGTAGATTGGAGCCAAAGTGTGGAGGTGGCCCTAAGCTTAAAATTACTGATCGGGCAGAGCGCTTAATGATGAGGGAACTGCACAAAAATCCACAAATTTCGACCAGAACGCTTGTGGAGAAACTCAAGGAAGAGTGTGGTATAGTGGTTTCCCATGAAACTGTACGACAGACGATACTGAGAAGCAAATACTCATCAAGAGTTGCTCGTAAGAAGCCGCTGCTATCAGCACAAAATATTGAAAGACGTTTCTCCTTCGCCTTAAGGCTCATTTATCGACCTGATGAATATTGGGAAGACGTAATATTCTGTGACGAGGCAATAATGATGTTGTATTACAACGATGGACCGACCAGAGTGTGGCGCAAGGCATTAACAGCTTTAGAAAATCGACACATAATTCCTACTGTTAAATTTGGAAAAATGTTCATTATGATTTGGGGATGTATCTCAAGCAGAGGAGTATGAGAATTAGCTTTTATTTTATTAGGTATTTTGAAGTCATTTAATCAGTAGTGCGAAAAAATGTGGGTTCATCAGAGAGGGCAAACCGCATTTCAAATTTTATCAAGATAATGACCCAAAGCATAAGGCGAGTAGAGTGCGATTGTGGCTTCTTTATAACTGGGGTAAAGTTATGGATACACCAGCCCAAAGTCCAGACCTTAACCCTATTGAAAATCTCTGGGTCTATTTAAAAAAAAAAGTGGTTAAAAGGCAACCTAAAAACCGTACAGCATTTAAAACTACTATATTGGAAGAGTGGCAAAATATATCGAGCAATTATGACATAAAAAAGTTGGTTTATTCCATGAATAAACGGCTACAATCCGTGATAGATGCTAAAGGTGGCCATACTAAATACTAAATATTTTACTTGATCAAATTTTAACTAATATATATTATAAAAAAAAAACTTTGTATCGTTTGTGAAAAGAGTTTCTTGACACTTGTATAATTGAGTAAAAATTCTGTTTGTTGCATTTTTCTTTTCTTTTGCGTAGAACGTGCAATTTTTTTTCATGAATCTTTTATAAATACTGTAAATATCTATAAGTAATAAAAAAAAATGTGTAAACTCATTCTTGACATACTGTATGTTATTAAAATGCTTATAAAAAATAACTTTAATTTACAAAATACAAAATATTTTTTTTTATGTATCTGTTTATAATTAACTGACAACAGATGTATATATATATATATATATATATATATATATATATATAAAGGGTCATCCATTTTGCGGTTTCAAAAGTAAATGTAAATAAAACACATATAAAATATTTTTTATCATATTTCTTTTTTATTATAAAGTTTGAACGTTGACATTATGTGTGAAATACTACATCATTCAAATGACCACCACGCGAATTGTTGCAAGCATCGATTCTTTTGAGGTAATTTTCGACCACTTTTTGACACATATTGGGCGGTATCTCAGCCATAACGTGACGAATGTTGGTTTTTAGGTGCTCAAGAGTTAAAGGTTTATCTGCATAAACACAGTCTTTCGCGTAGCCCCCCAAAAAATGTCAAGCGGTGTCAAATCGCATGATCTTGGTGGCAACTTGATATCGCCACGACGAGAAATTACGCGGCCAGAAAATTTCTCTTGCAATAAAGCCATATTCGCTCGAGTTGTGTGGCATGTGGCACCGTCTTGTTGAAACCACATATTCTCTAAGTAGTATTCTTCAATAGCAGGCAAAAAAAAGTCGGTTATCATATGACCATAACGCTCCGAATTGACGGTGACAGTCGTTCCATCGTCGTTTTCGAAGAAGTAAGGTCCAATCACACCTCCGGACCAAAGAGCGCACCAAGCAGTGACTTTTTGTGGATGTAGTGGCCTCTCTTCAATTACTTGAGGATTCTCAGAACCCCAAATACGACAATTTTGTTTGTTAACATACCCACCGAGTGAGAAATGTGCTTCGTCGCTGAAGAAAATTTTGTTCGAAAAATCGCCGTCCACCGCCTGTTCAAGCACCCATTCGACGTATCTATGACGTTGTGAATGGTCAGCTGGCTTCAGTTGTTTTGTGAGCTGGATTTTATATGGATGTAGGTGTAGATCCAAATGCAAAATACGCCATAATGTGCCGTAAGACAGTCCTAATTCCTGAGAACGACGAGGAATCGACACATTCGGGTCTTCGGCAACACTTTCAGTTACAGCAGCGATATTTTCGGTGGTACGAGCGAAACGATGATGCACAGGCCTTACAATATCTGTAACCGATCCAGTCTCTTCATATTTCTTCACAATTTTGCCAATTGCTTGCGTAGTTGGACGTTTATGTAAACCATAATCTCCTCTTAAAGCACGATATGTGGCTGTGGCAGAATCACCAATTTTGTAGTAGGTTTTTACAATTTTTAATGCGATGTGCGATAGTTAAGCGATCCATTTTCGACTTTAAACTGAAAAAGAAAGAAATTGTTTTAACAACTCAGTTTGACAGATGTCGAATTCTAGCCCTATACTTTAGAAACCGCGAAATGGATAACCCTTTACATACACAAATAAAAGATAATCTTCTTAATTTTATCAATACTTAGTATAAGTACGCTCTTAATACATTGGCTTCGTCTGTGCCAATCTTTTATTCTCCTCAATTGATTTTTTTTTCTGATTTATTACATAAATCATTATAATAGAATATGTTTGGCCAGATGAGTTCCATTTAGATATATACGTACATATACCTATGCATAAGTTATCATTGAAGTTCTATATCTTTATAAGTATCTTATTATATTATATTATTGTGAATTATACTATTTTATTATTGCTATAGAGTAACTATGAATTCATCTCTGTTTAGTACATACTTATTTATACAACTAGGTAAACCGTTGATTTGTATACCCTTTTGTTAAATTAAGATTTTACATTAAAGTCAATTGTTAAAAAACCACAGCTGGTGTTAGACTGTGTAAGTTTCGTCGTCGACAACAAAAATCATTGTTGCTCAACAGAATAAATAACTCATTCCGTGTCTAATTGAGCGAAATTACTTTAAATTAATTAAATTAACTTAACTACGATTAAATTTTTTCGTGCTGAATCCATACTTTGGTCGATCGTTGCGCATATTACCAATGTCTCAATCTAAAAGAAAATAATACACCACTAAAATGTACAGGTATGACAGTTTCGTTTGATCGCACATACAAGCATACACACATACAGCGTATATGGTGCTTGTAAAATTCTATTATATCTCAAAATAGAACATTAATGCGACTCAAGTGGTTTTTGGTTTATTACATCGAAGAATCGGGCATCTTTCCTGCTACTGTAATTATACGAATTACGTGAAGTTAGCAGTTTTCAACGTTTAGCACGGCCTCTCGCGTTATATTGCATTTATCTCAGAGCAATTTTCTGATTGCTACTACATTCTATTTGGAGCTGTAATTCTACGAATTACGATATTCGTGTATCTATGATGCGATATTCGTGTATCTATGCTCTACTAAGCTGCCCGATACAACCCTATGTTTGTGGGAGCAACGTTACAACGTCGTGAAGAAGTACAAACTCTGTACGAATTGCTTCTCAAATTCTCACGACTCCAGTTTCTGCAAGAGTATACATTCGTGCTTCGTATGCAGAAAAAGGCACCGTTCCCTATTACATAGGGTGATAAATGATCCAAGCCCTGGACCAGAGGAAGTTCCTATAACATCGACGGCAGCTGCTGAATTATCTCGCCAGGCATTTACCTCTCAGCTCCCAACTGTTACTAAAAATCATCCATCAAGAAGTGGTACAGTGTTACTTGGAACGGGACTGGTACATATACGTCAAAACAACACCACCTTTAAGGCTCGTGCTTTAATAGATTCAGGTGCGGAAGCGACCTTTATATCCGAACAATTACAGAATAGGTTGCTCCTCCCTGTTCGCGACGTTCGGACGAAGGACACTGGCCTGAGCGAAGTAGTCACAGCACACTCGTCGAAGATGTGTTCTTTGGCGATCGGTTCCTCGATAGACCCAAATATCTCAATGACGGTGAATACCTGTGTATTAAAGCGGTGTATTAGCAGATGAAAATCTCCATCAAAGGGCAGCTGTGGATCTAATATTGGGAGGTGATGTCTACACATCCATCATATTAGAAGGAATTCGCACTGGAATTCTGGGGTCACTTATGCCCAAAAATACGATCTTTAGATGGGTAATTACCGGTCCACTCCAGACATTACAATGCCGTAGAACGATTTCATTCTTCTTCAATAATATCGGCGTCGGCTGAAATCAGAACACTTCGTATTCGTCTTCTGCTGCTAGGAGAAACTGCTCTGAAGGTGATAACCTGGATACCGCTGGTATACGAAGTCGTTCACGCAACTTCATTATCTCTGGCTGCCCGCTATGTAGTGGTATACACTCCCTCCGGCAGTGTGAAAAATTTTCTTCGCTTACAGTGGAAGAGAAAATTTCCATTGTAACCAAATACAGTGTTTGCATCAACTGCTTGGCAAATACGCATAATCTTGCAGAGTGCCAAAGCCACTCTTGCCGTTTTTGTGCAAAACGGCATCATTCCCTGCTGCACCAGAGGAGACACAATACAAAAATGACATGCAATTCTGCTCAATCTTCAATTTTTTCTCCGAAAAAGAAATTGCGACCTTACATAACTCGCACAGCAAGGATACAGCTCCCGTCAGAGATGGTAACAACTCGATTGACATCTCGAGCGATGACATTAGCAGAAAGCTTGATGTTTAATTACCATTTTCCAAATAAATATCGTTGGCATGATAAGAAGTCTAACAATTTGCAAATGAATCCAGTCTCGTCTAATACAGGGACTCCACAGTTGTTGTTGCACAAATTTTAATGTGACAATGTGGTCCGGTCATATTGGCCGGAGCCACGACAACATTACCTATCAGCGTTTTGTCAAATTCGTCGAATCTGACCGTCATACGCATTCCTCTCTCATTTGTTCAGTTTATTAATCTCAACCAACTGATTTCCCAACATCAGTTTGGATTTAGAAAACAGCACGGCACAATAGAACAAGTCCACCGCATTGTAACTCTGATACGGAACACTTTTGAAGAAAAAAAGTATTGCTCAGTTGTCTTTCTTGATATCACTCGATAAAGTATGGCACGATGGCCTTATTTACAAACTCAAACTATTACTGCCTGCAAATGTCTCCTCATTGTGTAGTAGCTATCTCACGAAAATACAATTTCTCGTACATCACAAGGATTACACAACAAATTCATTGGATATTCACGCTGGCGTTCCTCAAGAAAGCGTTTTGGGCCCCTTACTGTATCTCTTATACACTTCAGATATGCCCAACAATAACTATACATTCATATCGACTTTTGCTGATTATACGACAATATTGTGATCTAACCCTATAGAAGCTACTAAACTCCTGCAGACTCATCTCGATTCTCTCGAAATCTGGCTAGCAAAATGGCGTATAAAAGTCAATGAATCAAAGAGCGTACATGTAACCTTCACGCTAAGGCTAGATACATGTCCCCCACTTAAAATTAATGGCCAATCAGTTCCACAATGTTCCTCAACAAAGTACTCGGGTATTCACCTCGACAGAAGGCTGACCTGGAAAAATCATATAGAGGCAAAGAAAACTCAGATCAAGCTAAAAATTAATCAGTTATGATGGCTGTTGCACAAAAGCTCAAAGTTGAATCTCGAATGTTTAATACTGAACGGGGTTTCAGACAAGGTGATTCGTTATCGTGCGACTTCTTCAATCTTATTATGGAGAAAATAATACGAGCTGCTGATCTACGACATAATGGCACTATCTTCAACAAAAGTGTCATGCTGTTAGCGTATGCCGACGATATTGACATAATCGGCATGAACACGCGAGCAGTCAGTGCAGCATTCTCAGAATTGGAAAGAGGGTCGCGTCGGATGGGTCTCACGGTGAACGAAGGCAAGACGAAGTATCTAGTGTCAACAAACAAAGAGTCCCGGCGTCTTGGACAGCACGTCACTGTTGACAACTACGCTTTTGGAGTAGTAAGAGACTTTGTCTATCTTGGAACCAGCATTAACAGCAGTAATGACGTCAGCTTGGAGATCATGCGTAGGATAACTCTTGCTAACAGGTGTTACTTTGGGCTGAGTAAGCAATTGAGAAGTCGAGCCCTCTCTCGAAGAACGAAAACTACACTCTACAAGTCTCTTATCATGCCTGTCCTAACATATGGCGCTGAAGCCTGGACAATTTCCATCTCGGATGAGCGAATGCTTGGAGTTTTCGAGAGAAAAGTCCTACGCAAGATCTTTGGACCTATTTGCGTTGATGGCGATTACCGAATAAGGTACAACCATGAGCTGTACGAGCTGTATGCCGATATTGACATAGTAAAGCGCATCAAAATCCAGCGGCTGCACTGGCTAGGTCATGTCGAGCGAATGGAAGAACATGCTCCAGCTAAGAAGGTGTTATATTCGGAACCCGCTGGAGGACGACGCAAAAGAGGAAGACCAAACCTCCGGTGGAAAGACCAAGTACTGGAGAACCTGACGGCGCTTGGAATTTCTAACTGGCGCCAGCTAGCGAAGAACAGAGATGGCTGGCGAAGCATGTTATTTTCGTCCTAAATCGATATTCGGTTGTTATGGTCACATAAGTAAGTAAGTAAGTATTGTCCGACTGAACGCTGGTAACTTCCTGAAAATTATATATTAACAATATAGACTTTCAATGATATGAACATAAAATAATATAGTACCTTGTGCACGAAAAACTTAAAACTACCTGTTACGTCTAGCGATGCAAACACAAGCGATTCACCTGGAATGCTCTAGACTTCGTAACTATGCCAAAAAGTAAACACAGGCACATGAACCTGGATTACTGATGGCAACAAAAAAAAAAAGAGAATGCAAACACAGGCACTTGAACCTGGATTGCGTGTGTGATTAAAAACAACTAGACGAACTAATTATTCATGATCAATTGAACCTCGACTTGTAGTCGATTTCTCTATTTATTACAAAATATTGCATATACATATATTGATTTAACATAAAAAATTACAATTAATGCAAATATGTGTTAATATGCATTTTTACATAATTTGCCTTGTATATTGCATATAGATATAATTGACTTAAAATATAACAAAATACAATTAATGCCTTGACAGCATATTTAGGCAAAGCATATTGACCATTATACGTAACAACAGCAAACGCTGTTGTTTTTTAGTTCATTAGCGTTCATATAATGATGACACTGCATTTATGATTTTATAAACTGTATATAGAGTTTACTTGCGGTCATATGCTGTCAAGGTTACAAATATGCAATACAATATAATGATTGTGCAATATGATAAACTTTTTATATACACATATATATATTTCATAATTTCTTACAGACTAAATATATGTTTAAGAATTAAACATTCTGCCCCCGCGTTGAACAATTGTTCAACTAGACTCAATTTAACATACGTTCTCAGCCGTTTGTTGTCGTGGGCGTGGTTGAGGAGCAGTCGTTCCTGAACTGGCTGGTGCACTTGATGGTTTGACGCTGCGTATTTTCCAAACTAGACCAACAATCAATAATATGGTTGATAGCAAGAGTGCGGCGTAGCTGACTGCCTGATGATGGTAGTTTGGAGATGTAATCTCCTTCAGCTGAATTAGTTTGATTTTCGCTAATGCGTCTTGTAACGCGGTGATGTTGTTCATTTGCATTGCGTACGTGTTTTTATTCACTTCAAGCATTAAGGGGCCTGATATTTCTGCCTTTGATAGTTGCATAATTTTGGCCAGCCTTGTGTAGGATGTTGTTAGGTTGCTTGATACTGACTGCCGCCCTTTCAAAGAGGTAAATTTTTGCTTGAGGATGCACTCAGGTTGGAGGGTTAATATGCCGGAGCCTTTCAGGAACAACGGAATGACTTCTTTATCACACACAGCAGTAGCTCGCGAAGATGTCGAGAAGGCATATATCCACTGGTTTTTGTGATATAATGGTGTCCACGAGACGTTGGTATCCATTTGTTTTAATTTACAATTCTGACGCGTATTGTTGTTGAACAGGCCAATTTCGCACTCACATATTGCGGACCCGTAGTCGTGTCGGAGTTGTACGTTAGAACATATGTACGCATCTTCACTCAAGAGGTAGCATGAATTCAATTTGTCATCATCAAGTAGAAGGTACTGCTTACGGATAGTATTTATGGCTATAATGGAGGCGCATGTGTCTACTACTACCATTGTCTTGTTCATCCAATTTGGAATTGGAACCAATCTTAAGAGTTCAAATTGATCATGCTCCACAAGGGGTAATGTTATTTTGAATACAATGTGATCCTGCGTAAGTCCGCCCTTTACCGTCATTAGCTTATATAGCTGCAATAAATCTTCTTTAGTTACAGGAAGTTCCAACGATGTGGGCAGATGCTGTCTAATTCTTTCAGTTTTTGTTTGCAGCTGATCGGGGTTTAACAATAATGGATGCAGTTTGCCATGGTGCGTGTCGGTCAGCACATCCAATATGACTTGTTGTGTCCTTTGAAGTTCTGTTATCATTAGTGTCAATTTCATGGACAAGGCATTAAACAAATGTAGTAGCTTTAATTGATGATCTTCATGGTTTATTTGGTTCCAAATTTGGTTGTTGATTTGGTCAAAACTTGCCTTAGCTGTCATTTGGTCCCGCTTGATGATATTTATTGTAGAATCGATGATGGATGTTTGATTTCGGAGCATGTGCAACATGTTGGATTCATTTTCTTTAATGTTTAATATCGTGTAATATTTCGACATTTTGGACTTTGTTTAAAGGAATGCTGACGATGAGAGAAGTCTGGGGCTGCCTTTCACTCTCGATGTTCCCATCATCTGTTTTGATTGGCAGTAGTGCGAGTAGTTGAATTGAAAACAGCAACTGGTAACTGCAGGAGGCCAATTCACAGACTAGCACTACTGCCAATCGAAACAGATGATGAGAACATCGAGGGTGAAAGGCAGCCCCAGACTTCTCTCATCGTCAGCATTCCTTTAAACAAAGTCCAAAATGTCGAAACATTACACAAGAAACATGATTTCGACATACCAAAGAATAAGTTCAGTCACGGGTCAGCACGATTGCCTAGTGACACATCTGAGCAAACAGAAGCTACATTGTACAATAAGGAAGATGATGTTCCAACAAAGAAAAGACGTACATCCATGCATCAAGGAATTACGACGCTATTGGTTACACTGATGATCCTGCCAATCATATGGGGCTCTCCAATACAAGTCAACCGTTTTCGATCACAACTTGGCAATCACTTTGAAGGCATAGGAAGAGCTGCAATTTCATCTGCTGACTGGAATTTAATTGTATACTACGATTTGCAACCGTATTGGGCTGAGGCGGCATCAGTGCTCAACGGAACCAGCACTCTGCATCGACTCTGTCAAGAAATAAAACAAAACAGCACTTGTAGTCAATTAACAGACCATTTTGAACGACTGCATAAAGAATTGCGATTGGATGACAAGCTATTCATAAGCAGTCGTGTTAGAAGAGGGGCAATGAATTTCGTCGGCGGCATCGCACATTCGCTATTTGGAGTGCTTGATTCCGAATACTCCAAGAAAATGTCAAAAACGATATTAAACATTAAAGAAAATGAATCCAACATGTTGCACATGCTACGAAATCAAACATCCATAATCGATTCTACAATAAATATCATCAAGCGGGACCAAATGACAGCTAAGGCAAGTTTTGACCAAATCAACAACCAAATTTGGAACCAAATAAACCATGAAGATCATCAATTAAAGCTATTACATTTGTTTAATGCCTTGTCCATGAAATTGACACTAATGATAACAGAACTTCAAAGGACACAACAAGTCATATTGGATGTGCTGACCGACACGCACCATGGCAAACTGCATCCATTATTGTTAAACCCCGATCAGCTGCAAACAGAAACTGAAAGAATTAGACAGCATCTGCCCACATCGTTGGAACTTCCTGTAACTAAAGAAGATTTATTGCAGCTACCTAAAGCTAAGTATCAAGTCTGGAATCGGAACTAGCACAAGGCTAGCACCAACAGGCATCAACAAAGCTACCTAAAGCTAAGTATCAAGTCTGGAATCGGAACTAGCACAAGGCTAGCACCAACAGTCATTCAACACATTCATCGATCGGTAACCAGCAGACGACATCAAGGTCATCATCAGCCGGTAATCAACAGAAGCCCCAAGGCACATTTTTACTACAATCCAATAGGTGACACACATCTACTGGATATCCAGAAATAAGGGTAACAGCAATCCTTAACCTTCAACTACCAATACTAACACAAGTGAGCGATACATCTCAAAAAATGGCAACTTCCAAAAAGGACTCGGATATGACTGGTGAATTAATAGAGAGCATTATCCGCAACGTCAAAAAGAACTCAGCTTCCAGGAAGTCCATTGAGTATTATGAAGAACGGCTCAGAAGATTAGACAAGGCATGGTCGGAATTCGAAACCACTGATAACAGTATACGGTGTCTCAAGAACAATCCAATGGACCACGTATACTTCACCGAGGGGTATTACGAAAAAATTTCGGAACTCACAATTAAGTACCGAGAAATATTCGAATCAGCCATATA
Source organism: Megamerina dolium (assembly GCA_963854835.1). Lineage (NCBI taxonomy): Eukaryota > Metazoa > Arthropoda > Insecta > Diptera > Megamerinidae > Megamerina > Megamerina dolium. The sequence continues at coordinate 45,580,440 of OY978530.1, forward strand.
GGAAACTTCAAGTAAGCCAGCAGCTGAAAAGCCCACTGTGTCAATCAGGACAACTGTTGCACATAACAGCGACACAACATCTATACCTTCAACAAGTCCTTCGATTAGAAGACAAATGGTAATGATGCAATCTCTCAAACGATTGCTCATTCAAGATCCGACCGGTGGCAATATCAAGCTAAAGGAAACACTTTGGGGGCAGATTCAAGATCTGCACTTCTCAATATGGGAATCGGTTCAAGATCCATTGAAAGATGGGTACGACATGGACTCCTACAAGAATCTTGAAGAGATGGTCATCAACAATTTTGCTCTGACGTCCAATAATGTATCACAAAACGTCGGATCTACTCAGAATAGCAATCTCCCATTGCCTAAGATTGCTATTCCAAAATTCAATGGAGACTACTTAAAGTGGCGAACATTTTTTGATTTGTTCTCACAATTAGTAGACAATCAACAACTTCCTGCTATACAAAAGATTTGGTATCTCAAATCTAATGTAGGAGGGGAAGCTGAAAAATTGATCAGCCATCTTTCAGCCACAGGTGAAAATTACACTACTGCTTGGAACCTGTTGCAAGAAAGATACAACAACCAACGGATTCTAGTAGCTTCATTAATACAACAGCTACTAGACCAACCAGGTGCTTCGTCATCAGCTGCAGGTATTAAACAGCTGCATGACACAACAAAGGAATGCTTACACGCATTAAACAATATTGGAATCGACACAACTTCTTGGGATCCCATGCTGCTACACATATTGGTCAAAAAGTTGGATCGAGGCATCCACATTTTGTATGAAAGATCACTTTCAAATCCAAAGGAGCCCCAGTGCATCAAACACTTTTTGACCTTCCTCGAAGCTCAATTCCAATCAATGGAAGCTATCGGGCACAAGGAAAAAACACAAAGAGCCTTCACCACAGCTGCAACTACGCAGAAGATCAACAATGCATGCAAATTCTGCAGCATCAGCTCTCTTCCACTATTTCTGCATCAGGCAGTCAGCTACGCCGCACTCTGCACCAGCCAGTTCAGGAACGACTGCTCCTCAACCACGCCCACGACAACAACGGCTGAGAACGTATGTTAAATTGAGTCTAGTTGAACAATTGTTCAACGCGGGGGCAGAATGTTTAATTCTTAAACATATATTTAGTCTGTAAGAAATTATGAAATATATATATGTGTATATAAAAAGTTTATCATATTGCACAATCATTATATTGTATTGCATATTTGTAACCTTGACAGCATATGACCGCAAGTAAACTCTATATACAGTTTATAAAATCATAAATGCAGTGTCATCATTATATGAACGCTAATGAACTAAAAAACAACAGCGTTTGCTGTTGTTACGTATAATGGTCAATATGCTTTGCCTAAATATGCTGTCAAGGCATTAATTGTATTTTGTTATATTTTAAATCAATTATATGTATATGCAATATACAAGGCAAATTATGTAAAAATGCATATTAACACATATTTGCATTAATTGTAATTTTTTATGTTAAATCAATATATGTATATGCAATATTTTGTAATAAATAGAGAAATCGACTATAAGTCGAGGTTCAATTGATCACGAATAATTAGTTCGTCTAGTTGTTTTTAATGACACACGCAATCCAGGTTCAAGTGCCTGTGTTTGCATTCTCTTTTTTTTTTGTTGCCATCAGTAATCCAGGTTCATGTGCCTGTGTTTACTTTTTGGCATAGTTACGAAGTCTAGAGCATTCCAGGCGAATCGCTTGTGTTTGCATCGCTAGACGTAACATTTTGGTGACCCCGACGTGATTAAAAACAACTAGAAAACAATATCAATAGAATCCTGCAGCAAAGCTAAGTATCAAGTCTGGAATCGGATCTAGCACAAGGCTAGTACCAACAGGCACCAACAAAGCTACCTAAAGCTAAGTATCAAGTCTGGAATCGGATCTAGCACAAGGCTAGTACCAACAGGCATCAACAAAGCTACCTAAAGCTAAGTATCAAGTCTGGAATCGGAACTAGCACAAGGCTAGCACCAACAGTCATTCAACACATTCATCGACCGGTAACCAGCAGACAAAGGATACGTTTTATTAGCAACAGCAAAGATAATAGTTACGGCAGCTAACGGAAGATCAGGCGAATTCAGAGCAATACTAGACTCCGGCTCACAAATAAATATTGTCTCAGAACGCCTCATCAAAAGATTGTCTATACTCCCAAGTGACGCCTCACTGTGCATTGAAGGCATCGGAAAGGATAAAAAAAGGTCCACTCAACGGTTGAATGTTAAATTACAATCTTTGGACAACATCTTCTCAGCTCACTTAGAAGCCTTTGTACTTCCAACCATCGTTCCCGCCCAGCCAAGCCACAATCTTGATATCTCTACCTGGTCAATCCCTACCAATATTCAATTAGCAGATCCAGAATTTTATCAACAAGGGAAGGTCGATATTCTGCTTGGTGCCGAATTCTATTGCAATCTAATGGCTACTGGACAAATCATCCTCTCTACTGATCTCCCAGTCCTGCAAAATACAAAACTTGGTTGGATCCTAAGTGGAAAGATTGGAAACAACTCCGAATAATCGGAGACACTGACTTGTGCTGTTTTTGGGAATCAAGCAAATATCAGTGATACTGATGCCGCACTGGACGAGGTAGTAGAACGGCTATGGAGAATGGATGAAGTAGAACCAAAGAAAAGGGGACTATCACCAGCAGAACTCCGTTGCGAGGCGCATTTCGCTCAGAATGCTTGCACCAATGACGAAGGTCGTTTTGTCGTCAAACTACCATTCCTGGAAGACACATCAGCCTTGGGATCATCTCGAGAATTAGCCTACAACAGATTTTTAAGTCTAGAACGGCGGCTACTCAAAAATGACACAGTGCGGAAGCAATATGTCCAATTTATGGAAGAATACGAGCGCTTGGGACACATGGAAGAAGTAAATCTCGATTCCGTATTGGCTCCTAGTTATTTCATTCCTCATCATTGTGTTCTTAAACCAGACAGCACTACGACCAAACTTCGAGTGGTATTTGACGCCTCGGCCAAAACTACGTCTGGTTATTCATTGAATGATTTGATGTACATAGGTCCAACAATCCAAGGTGAATTATTCTCCATACTCCTTCGTTTTCGTTTGCCACGCTTTGTTTTTACAACTGACATTGAGAAAATGTACCGTCAAATTCTTATTCATCCAGAAGATCAGCGGTATCAAATTATCATGTGGAGAAATCGTCCAACAGCACCTATAGGCTATTACCAACTCAACACGGTTACCTATGGGACACGAGCAGCACCATATCTCGCAACAAAATGCCTACAACGTATCGCAGTAGAAAATGCTAATGATTTTCCATTAGGAGCTCAAATTCTGCAGCACAACTTCTACGTTGATGATGGACTAGGAGGTTCTGACAGTTTGGTAGCAGCCATCACAGCACAACAGCAACTCATACACATTCTAAAAAAGCATGGTTTTAATTTACGCAAATGGTGTGCCAATCATCCACAACTACTACAGAACATTCCTCGAGACGACCAAGAAGTAAACTTAGACTTCACCAATACCAACAACGATTCAATTAAAACATTAGGATTGTTATGGCTGCCGAAGTCTGACAACTTTTGTTTTAAAGTGAAATTAGATCCAATAAAGGTAGTCACAAAACGATCTATCACTTCATACTTAGCCAGACTCTTCGACCCTTTAGGAATTGTTGCACTAGTCATAGTTACAGCCAAGATCTTTGTCCAAGAACTTTGGCAATTAAAAATCAGTTGGGATGACGCCTTACCAACTGAACTACACACAAGATGGGTACAATTCCGCAGCAGCCTAAATGAATTGGATGATCTGAAATTTTCGCGGCACATTTTCAAAGGAGATATCCCGAAGTCAATTCAACTTCACACGTTCTCTGATGCTTCAGAAAAGGCATATGGTGCTTCGGTCTACATCAGATCAGTACTAAATGACGGGCGAGTAATTGTAAGACTGTTGTGTGCAAAGTCACGAGTAGCACCGTTAAAGCGACAAACTCTTCCTCGTCTTGAACTCTGTGCCTCAGTATTAGGTGCCCAACTAACCGCAAGGGTCAAAACAGACCTAAAATTAGATGCAGCTACGTACTTCTGGACTGACTCACAGATCGTGTTGGCGTGGATAAATTCACCTTCATCATCGTTTCAAACGTTTGTAGCAAATCGTGTATCTGTCATCCAGGTTTAAATCCATTGCAGGACAGTGGCGTCATGTAAGCTCACAACATAACCCTGCTGATGTGTTATCACGAGGATTATCACCAAAAAGGCTAGCAGCCTGTAACTTATGGTTTTACGGTCCACTATTTCTGCATGGTCAAGAGGACTCTTGGCCACAGCCATATTCGAAGTCATTGTCAATACGCGACATCAACTCCCGTAACAACCACTGAACATGACAAAGGAAGTGTAATTTACAACATTCGACATAATGGCTCATTTAAAACGTTGCAACGAATCACAAGTTACATATTTAGATTCACCAACAATGCCAGAAGAGTTACGACCCAGTCAGAAAGTACCTTAACGCTAGACGTAACACTACCAAAAATCGTAGCATCTTCGAAAGACCACAGTTTATAACCCTTTGCGATATAAAAGGGCTTATTTTTTCTAAAATATTCTTATAAATATTTTTTGTGAGGCGAAAAATTTCAACAAATCTATCTTCAGACATGTCAAATGGATCCGTAGATTCCCACAAAGCTTTTCTTTTTTTGTCGCAATACATTCCGAACATTTCGAAGAGAATTTATCAACACATTTCTTTGTAGCGCACTCATTATTCACAAAATGTTAAATTTTATTCGCTTTCATTAAAAATTACTGAATTTATTGGACAAATTGTTTACATTTTGACATTTCTTATAAACTAGCGCTCATAGCGGCGGATAAAGAGAACGTAATTTATCTAAGATACTTTTGGCGATGTGAAAAGAATCGCATTTTAAAGAAATTTCTAAAAATTCGGATAATATTCTAGTTTTAGCATCTTAGCGACAGCGAATGCTGTAATCCGGTGAGGAGAGGTCATTCCCAAATTTCACTGCACAAGAGGAGTTATGCAGGGTCATTCTACAAAGTCGAATGAGCTTTGCAGGAATACCGAACTCAGACATTGTTGCGTAGAGGTAAGCCCTTACCGGACTGTCGAAAGCGGCTTTATAATCAACAAATAGATGGTGTGTGTCGATCTGTTTTTCTTGGGTTTTCTCTAGGATTTGGCGCAGTGTGAAAATCTGGTCGATGGTGGATTTACCAGGTCTGAAGCCACGCACTGGTCCATTAACGTTGCTGAGCATAGGCTTCAACCTTTCACACAGTACGCTCGATAGAACCTTGTATGCGATGCTCAGGAGACTTATTCCACGGTAGTTGGCGCAAATTGTGGGGTCTCCTTTTTATGTACAGGACAGAGAACACTGAGCCTCCAAACATCAGGCAAGCTTTCATTCGACCATATTCTGCTTATGAGCTGGTGCATGGGGGTGAGCAGCTCATCGCCTCCGGTCTTAAACAACTCGGCAGGCGGGCCATCAGCACCTGCAGCTTTGTTGTTCTTCAGCCTTAAAATGGCTGTTTCAACCTCGTCATAGCCGGGTGGTAGAACATATCGGGCAATCTACTCCACTGGCGGATTTGTTCGTAGCATCGCCATTCAGTAACGTGGAGAAGTGTTCCCTCCATAGGCTCAGTACACTCTGGACATCTGTAACCAGATTCAAATTTCCATCACGACAAGAAGAGGCTCCGGGATTTAAACCTCCACTCAGGCGCTTGATCTTTTCGAAGAATTTTCGAACCTCATTCTTGTCGGTACACATCCCTATCTCCTCACATTCTCGTCTTTCTTGTTCTCTTTTCATGCACCTGAAAAAACGTCTGTGCACTCCTTTTCTCTCTGTACCGCTCCTTAACAGCTCGCGTTGCGCCTGCACGCAGGGTTTTTCTGTAGGCGGCGTCTTTCTCTGCGGTAGCGTCGCGACACTCCTGATCATACCACTCATTCCTCAGAGGCCGGTAGTAACCGATTACCTCCTCGGCAGCAGTAGTCATGGAGTGGGATATATGTGTCCACCGTACGCATGTATCATCAAGTGGGGGAGTGTTCTGCATAAGCAGATCCGATAGTCGAGTGTAAAATGCATCTGCTGTCTCTGGTGATCGCAGCTTACTGACGTCGAGCTTTCTCTGTGTGGGACTTCTCTTGTTATTTGCGACACATAGGCGTGTGCGCACCTTAGCTGCAACAAGGTAGTGATCCGAGTCGATTTTGGCACCACGGATCGATTTCACGTCCATCACACTGGAAGCATGTCTTCCGTCAATCACCACATGATCAATTTGGTTTCTTGTACGTTGATCTGGAGACAGCCATGTCGCTTTGTGGATGTCGAGATGCTGGAATCTGGTACCACCAATTACCATATTTCGTGCTGCGGCGAAGTCGATCAACCTCATTCCGTTATCGGAGGTGTTCTGGTGGAGGCTGAATTTTCCGACAGTTGGACCAAAGGTACCTTCCTTGCCCACCCTGGCATTAAAGTCGCCAAGCACGATTTTGATATCTTGGCGGGGGCAGACATTCCAGGTGCATATCCGTAAATCATGGTCCTTTTTTCGTTTGCGGGGTCATCAACAAAATCGGTAGTCCTTATCCGAGGCATATCTGTTTTTTCATTGGGGGGTTTTTTATGTGGCGGGTCCCAAACCAAGCGCACAACCTCTAACCGCGGAGATTTTCGCCACTCACTTCAGCCGCCTCCCAGCTGGTGCCAGGAAGACGTTGCCCGGTGGTCGCCACATGGAGGGCCCCCATTAATAATAATGAAGACGCCATCACATAGTAAGCAAAGTAAGCTACATGACTACCTCTCATTAAAAAATAAAGGTATCACAATATAGCGCACAGATCAAACTACATGACAGCCTGTGAGTTGACTTGCGATGAGTTCGACAAGGATTGCGCTAGCCCCACCCGGTTGAGGCAGTTAGACACGTTACCTTGCGAAAACAACCACCAGACCACCATCATTTTAGTAATAGTATTAATAATAATAAGAGTAATAATCTAAAACTAGTGATACTGGGAATATATATATATATATATATATATATATATATATATATATATATATATAGCAATATATATATATATATATATATATATATATATATAGCAATATATATATATATATATATATATATATATATATATATATATTAATAAAAACAATAATATCAGCAACAATAACTCCGTATTAGCACCATTTAAGCACTTTAAAACTATTTATGCGCTGTGGATAAAAACATTAGGGCGGCATTTTAATGCTGAAGTTTTGGTGGTTTCAATAGCAGTTCCAACTTTAAGCAAAGCAATTTAACTGATAAGCTACCTACGTTTTTAAATAAGCTTGTATAAGTTTAGCGTTATGAAAAAGCAAAATCAGCCTTAAATTAAATGTAGGGAAATATGTTATGAATTATGTGACAGGTATCAATGAAAACATTGAAGTCCCGAAATAATAAGGATTTCTAACGATTAGTGAATGAAATGAATAAATTGCAGCAAGTAATAGACCTATAGAGGTTAGGTTATGTTATGTGGCTGCCCTTTCTCTGAGAGGACACACTTAGACCAGAAAGGCCCTTTGTGATACCACTGAGCTTCTCTTCCAATACTGTTATGCGTGTTAAATTTGGACAGCACGACGAATGGCATAACTCTTGTGACATCACTTTAACTTAGTTTTGTCACAGAGCTCTTTTAAAAAGCATTTTTGGCATTTGCTTCTGCCGGATGAACCTATAGAAGGTGTTACAATGGTCAACAAACATGCGGCATCTACTCTAACAAAAATCAAAGATACACTGAATGAGAAAACGCTCTTAAAATATACCAAATATCACGAGCATATTCGATTCGTAAATTGAGCTTCGATTTACTTCACAGCTGGATGGGTCCTTATAATGGCATGACCGGAAATATTTAAACGCAAATGTGAAAAGAAATTGTGCGACTTGTTGTTAGCTATTTGATAAAGTAGCGATTGCAAGTGATAAAATTGGTGGTTATTTAATACAGTTTTGTGAAAGCGGTCGGCAAACAAATTACAAAAAAACCCATTTGTAGTGGTTAACATTAGATTTACGAAGAAATTACATGAATTGAAAAATAGAGATTTGAAAATATTTCACTTTCCTTTTCTTTTTATTTAAAAAATAACAGAATATTTGGAACATATTGCTGTTGAAATCATGTGAAATATTAAACCCATCTTAAGAGTTTCGTAAATCTAATGTTAAGGGCATATTGGTGTGAAGGAAATACATGCACAGTAGCTTCTAAAAGCGAATTAACAAATAAGAAGTTGAACTAAAATAAACACAACACAAATAGAGACACAAAGGAAAACAAAAAACTTAGTGTAGCTATGTGTCTACGCCAAAAAATTATGTCACGCGTTCTGTCAGGTGCCACCTTTATAGAAGGCGAATGCAACTCTTACTTGATCAGTCAGCAGTCGTTCGTTTGTTCTTGTTCTTTTTTTCACTTACTTGTATTTTTCCCGAACAATACGGACAGTGGGCGCCTTTTTAATTAATTAAATTATAAATTATAATTAAAATTACAAATTTATATATACACACATAAACGTGTGTATATATCTCGAGTGTTTTTTCTTTTGTGCAACGCAATCTACATGGAAAACAGTTGTCTTGCAATTCACATACTTTTCTCTATCGTTTCAATACGGAATTTCTTCCGATAACGAAAATAATGAAATAAATCAAAATTTGATTTAAACATACATTTTGAATAATGGTATTGGCCACCAACGAAAGGCTTTACAATTTGGAAGTTAATAAAAAAGTGTGCTGATGCAAATACAACAGCAACAGCAAGTAGCAGCAGCGCCGCCATCACATCAACCGAAACAACAACAACAACAATTAACCATCAGAACAAATGGAAGAAAATCACCAACAACAACAGCAAGATTTGTCGTCAAGTAATGTATTAAAAAAATATTATGAATGATTGTTAATATCATACCTGAAACACAAAATAATTCTAATGAAGAATCTAGAATGTTTAAAATAATTACAAATAATAAAAATATTGGTTATAATGCAATAATTGTTCCAAATACTGTATAGCATAGATTTAGAAATTCTTCATCTAGTACAATAATGTTGAATTATATATTAATTATATTAATTATATCGAGTATATTATATATTTATAATTATTCATTTAACAATCCTTCATTTATAGTCAGTTTAGGTTTTGTTTTATTATTGATTTCATTTAAAAACTTTTTGCGATCTTGTTATATGAGTTTTATTTGTTCCGTTCAGAAGTTTTGCCTGGTGGCAACGTGAGCGATGTCAAACCTGACAGGCCATACCTCTACAAAAGCAGTATTCTCATGCAACACAACCAATGCAAGTCACTCGTTCCACACACTTAACTACGTAAGGTACTATTACCACACACAACTTCCACCATTAAATTTATTCTAATTGGGCGCCATTATTGCCTGCCCGTACCAGTATGTTCCATTATGATTATGCGTCGACTAGCTCAAGGCAAAATAGTCGAGGTCCTCAACCAAACATGATGGAAAAACGAGCAGACAATAAAATCGCTTCCCCACATGGAAGACGAAAACGCACACATATGCACACACCCACCTTTTGTAGGGCTGTGAAAAAGAATGATGCTCTACATGAACTCGGTGAGAACGTTGCACGGATCAGAAAGACGGCGAAAGGCGAAATTTTGCTTGAACTGAAGGAGGCCCAGATGAAAAACATGGGAGTTTATGAAAGGGAAATAAATAAGGTGCTCGGTGATCAAGCGCAGACTCGGGCGCTAACCCATGAGGTATCGTTGGAGATCCGAGATCTAGATGAAATCACCACCAAGGAGGATATTGTCGAGGCGATACGATCGCAAATAAAGGAGTTAAGTTTCTTCGACGAAAGAGCGATCAAAAACATCAGGGAGGCATATGCAGGTACGCAGACTGCGGTGGTAAGCCTTCCGGCGTTGAACGCAAGACAAATTCTTGATGCTCGTAAGATCAAAATTGGATGGGTGGTGTGCCGAATAAGGGAAAAACCGAACCTAAAGAAGTGTTTCAGGTGCCTAGAATATGGGCATGTGGCGAGGGCGTGCAGCAGCACAGAAGATAGGAGCCAAAGTTGCATCAAATGTGGGGAAAAGGGTCACTTCGCAAAGACATGCGATAAAAAGCCATTCTGTGGAGCATGCAAAATCAACGGGAAGGATGCGGGTCACCAAATCGGCAGTAGGAAGTGTCCCCTATATCAAGCAGCGTGCAAAAGGATATAATGAGAGTTGTACAGATCAACTTAAACCATTGTGAAGCTGCACAGGAGTTGCTCAGGCAGACAGTATACGAACAGAAGATAGAAGTGGCTATAGTTTGCGAGCAGTACAAAAACTTAAGCGCAGGAACCTGGATCTCTGATCAGGTAAACAAAGCTGCCATATGGGCCTGTGGAAACAACTCCATCCAAGACAAGCCGCTCCTTGGAAAATCCTACTACACGCGGGCGAAGATCTGTGGAATCAATTTTTACAGCTGCTATGTCCCGCCGAGTGTGACGCAAGTCGACTATGAAAGGATTCTAGACGAACTAGTGCGAGACGCTAGAACTACTACGCCAAACGTAATAGCAGGTGACTTCAATGCATGGGCCGAGGAATGGGGCAGCAGTTATACAAATAGGCGGGGTGATGCCCTGCTCAAGGCGTTCTCCTTGCTAGACGCTGTATTGCTCAATACTGGCGGTAGGAATACCTTCGAGAAGAATGGTCGCGGATCAATTATTGACATTACGTTCGCCAGCCGCGCGCTCGTTCGATCGACAAGCTGGCAGGTATGCGACTTTTACACACATAGCGACCACCTTGCTATTGTGATGGAAGTCGGCAATCATGAGCAGATTCAAGGGAGCCTACAAAAAACACAAACTAGAGGGTGGAAAGTGGAAACGCTCGATGAAGAAATCTTCAAACTCATTCTAGACGTGAACCCAGACTGTTCAAACGACGTGGACCGACAGGCTGACATGCTGTCAAAGTACGTAAGTAAAGCTTGCGACGCCGCCATGTGCAGAAAAAGACAGAATATGTATAGAAAGCCCACGTACTGGTGGAATCAGGAGATTAATACATTAAGAAGTGAATGTCATAGAGCAAGACGTCTCTCCCAAAGAAGCCAAGGTACGCCGGAGCATATAATACTACGTGAATGCTTCAAAAAGAAACGCAAGGAGTTTAAAAAGGCGATCAAAAGCAGCAAGTCCTCATGCTTCAAAGAACTCTGTGAAAGGGTGGACGAGAACCCGTGGGGCGACGCGTATAAGATAGTGATGTCCAAGGTCAGAGGTGGTAGAGGTAAAGCACCAACCTGCTCTGTCCTCCTAGCAAAGGTAGTAAAAACGCTTTTTCCGGCGCAAGACTTGCAACCGTATATGGTGACACCCCCAATAGAAGAGGCAGTGAAAATCGACGAGTCGGAGATTATCTTAGCGGCGGAGAGATTCGGTAACGCAAAGGCGCCTGGACTTGATGGCATCCCGAATAAGGCGCTGAAGATCGCCATTAATCATAACACGAAGCCTTTTGCCGAGCTTTTTGCGAGATGTTTGAACGAGGGTGTTTTCCCGAAAGTATGGAAAAAACAGCGCCTGGTCCTCCTTCAGAAGCCGAATAAACCGGCGGGTGAGCCAAATGCGTATCGTCCACTTTGCATGATTGATACGATGGCCAAAATATTGGAGCGGTTGATATGCACGCGTCTGGAACAACATCTAGAAAGGGAACCACCTGGTCTGTCCGAGAACCAATTTGGTTTCAGGAGACATCGGTCGACCATAGACGCAATTAGAAAATTGACGGACATTGCTGGCAAGGCCATAGAAGGCACTAGATGGATGCATGGCGATAAAAAATATTGTGCAGTAGTGACACTAGACGTACAAAATGCCTTCAACTCGGCAAACTGGCATCTTATTATGAGGGCATTGGAGGCAAAGGGAACGCCAGCGTACCTAATGCGAATAATAAATAGTTATCTGTCTGACAGACTACTGTTGTATGACACGGACGAAGGGCCCAAAAGCTACGTGGTGACGGGTGGAGTGCCGCAGGGATCTGTACTTGGCCCGCTACTGTGGAACGTGCTGTACGATGGGGTGTTAAACCTTCCATTGCCAAAAGAAGCCCAGATAATTGGCTACGCGGACGACATTGCCGTGACGATCGTTGCGAAGGAGCTCTCCCAAGTTCAGAGCATCTGCAGAGAGACAGCTTCGAAAATTAAGGATTGGCTCACGACGACAAAGCTCCAGCTTGCGGTACAGAAAACAGAGGCTGTACTTATCACGAGCAGGAAAAAACTCGAAAAAATCACCCTAAACATTGACGGCTACAACATTACAACGCAACCTTCGTTGAGATATCTAGGTGTAATGATTGATACGAGGCTCAACTTCAAGGCGCATATCGAAAAAGCCTGCGGGAAGGCGGCAACAATGACAGCGGCTCTGACGAGAATCATGGCCAACATTGGTGGCCCCAGCCAGAGTAGGAGAGCGCTCCTGGCTAAAGTCAGTCAATCAATATTGATGTACGCGGCGCCTATATGGGGGGCAGCTCTGCGGCAAAAGACATACTCGAAGAAGGCGAAGATAGTTTTCAGGTTAAGCGCTATTAGAGTTGCATGTGCATTTAGGACAGTGTCACAAGAAGGTGCCGGTATTATATCCGGCATTATGCCGCCGGACATAATGGCCTCGGAGTTGGGCAGAGTATATAACAGAACCAAAAGCCTGAATAGACGGTTAACGGCAACCGAACGGAAAGAGGAGAGACAGACGAGCCTAGATGAATGGCAAAGTCAATGGGACGCCGCAGGAAAAGGGAGGTGGACCCACAGGCTCATCAGAAACGTGCAAGCTTGGGTCGAAAGAGGACACGGAGAGACAGACTACTACCTTACGCAGTTTTTGACGGGCCATGGTTGTTTCAGAGAGTACCTCCACAGATTCGGTCATGATGACGCGACAGAATGTTCATTCTGCAACACTGTTGGCGAAAACGCTCAGCATATCTTTTTCTTCTGCCTAAGATTTGAGACGCAGAGAATGACCATAGAGAAGATAATAAATGAAAGGATAACACCTGATAACATTGTGAGCCATATGCTGCGATCGAGTTTAGTGTGGTTTAAGATGAAAGAATGGGCTGCAATAGCTCTCAAGGAGCTCAGGAAGAAGGAGTGGCAGCGGAGAAATATAACTGCAGCTGTGTGAACGCCATGTACGGGATGTTTGAAGAGGCATATTAGCTCAGCTTAGTCCTGCGAAGTAGTGCTTAACGGCGGTCCCGCAGGACACAAACAAGCTATAGAGGTCGGAGTTAAGGGTTTAGTACGTAGGCGTACTGGTTCGCAAGTCCAGCATAGTAAGATATTACTGACTGGGCGTGGTCCCGAATGAGGTGTACCTTTAGCGGACAGTATGAATCGTACATGCCGTCTATGGTGGACGGTATCTAAGAAAGATTCCCCCTTCGAATACAAAAAAAAAAAAAACCTTTTGTAGGGTCTTTTCCTGGTTTTGCTATCATAATAGTTTTTGAAGTTTTATAGTATTTGGAATAGTTTTTAATACGAGAGATAGCATTGAAAATGTGCATGAGATGAATTACTGAAGCTGGGGGTAGCTCTTTTATCATTTTACCAGTAATTTTATCTGGATCATCTTGGTGCATCTTTGACATCAAAATTTCCGGAACTGAATCGACGAAACCAAAATTGCACGTGATTGGCTGTTACAGAATCAGGACCATAAACACTGTTCACATTTTCAGCCGTCTGGCTGTAAGGAAAGCCATCTATTTGAAAATTCATGGATTTCTTTTTTCTACAGCTGATAATAACCTTTACTAATTGCTTGTAATTACGAAGAAATTCACATTGTGTGTGTTGCTGTCAAGTTACAGAACGGAAGTGAATACGAACGAGTACGAATACTGATATGAGGTGCGTTCGCGTACTATTTCTTACTGGAAATGTGCTCGCGTACGCTAAAAACCAGTAAAAGAGGGGAAGTTGAGAGAGAAAATTATTTCCTCTCTGTGGTAATTCTTACAAATTTTTACTGGTATTATTTCTATTAGTAAGAATTCGTAAGATTGAAAAAACAGCTGTTTTTATTACAAAGTGACAGAAGTGAAGAAATTGTGAAATCATATGAAAGTTTTAATTTTGTGAATTTTAAATTATAAACGAATAACAATAATAATTATGAGTGAATTTAATATAGATAATGTGAGTAAATTTTAATTTAATCCATAGATATATTGGTAATTTCAAATATTTTTCTTATTACAAAAAAATAGCACCATCCTGCAAAAAGGGAGCGCACAAGCGATACGGGTATAAATTTTGAAACCACCGTTGCACAGAATGCTTCTATTCCTTTACCACCTTCTAATGAGAGTAATAATGATAATAATAATAAAAACGTCTACTGCAAGTAATGACTATCCTGATGGAATCATCAAGTGAATCAAAAAGCGACACTGAATATGACACGTTGAAAATCCTGATTGCGGACAATACCGCCATCGATATATATAATTTGTTTGAACAAAATAAACGTAACTGCGTAAAATCGTATTTGGAGCACACTCTACCATCATACACCGAGGAGGAATTCCGACGACATTTCATGATATTGAGCGGTCTTTTTGAGAGTCTTTGCGGGCGGTTCAATAACAGTGAAATTTACCATGTCTTCGGCCCTAGCCCATCGATTTGATTTGTCATTGTCAACCATCAGCGTAATTATTAGTAGGGTGCTGCTATTCATAAGCTCCTTAAGCCCACAAGTTATAAAATGGCTCAGTGTGCAAAAGCAAGAACAGTCCACTAGATTTTTTGGGAACAAGTACGGATTTTCCAGAGCAATTAGTAATGTATAAAATAAGTTTATACTTACATCGCTAACTTCATAAAAAGTATCTTTACATAGGTTGCATTGATGGAACCCATATACTATCAGATCCACCTGAAAATGGAAAAGAGGACTATGTCGATAGAAAAGGAAATACTTCTATATGCATGCAAGCTATCTGCGACGATGACAAAAAATGTATTAGCGTCTGTATTGGCTATCCTGGATCCTGTCATGATAGTTGGGTTCTAAAGAATTCATCTATTTACCAAAAATTGTCATCATACTGCGGAGGTAATAGCCATTTTCATTTACCTTATTATGCAATACATAATTTTCTTTTTTCAATGTAAAATATATTACTACATATTAGGTGATTCAGCATATCCCTATACGAAGTACTTGGTTATCTCAACTAAGGCAATTAAGGTGACAATGGTCACCTTAATTGCGACCAAAAGAATTTTAACCTCAAGCTGAGCAGTGGTCGTGTGGCGATAGAGCATTCGTTTGGAATTCTAAAGCAACGGTTCAGGCAATTGTACTAGTAAAGGGAGTCAGCAAACTTTGTCACTTCATACTAGCTTGTTATGTTCTACTTAATATAGCCAATGAAGATGGCTTAGAATTCAATACAGAAGGACATTCACCATGACTGATGAATTTATGGAGTATGGAGAGAGATTAAGAGGCAATTTTGTAAGAGATGCTATATCTCAAGAAATTTAGAGACGCCAAGTTTAAATTTGTATTATTATTACTAGATACTATTATTTCCAATCAATAATCTAGAAATTTATATATGTATGTTGGTATTTTTAATTTTAATTTAATAAAATTAACAAAAGCGCAAAATATTCTACCATGTAAAAAAAAACATGTAGTTGTTTTTATTTATTATATATCAAAATCTTTTATTGGTGTCAGAAATGGTAAGTGTTAATAATTATAAATGTATTATTTGGTTATCTGCGTTTTGTTCCTTTTATTTTGCATGCGAACCGTTTTAATATCATTTGTTTTGTTTATCGAGACTTTAAAAAAAAATAAATATGTGGCACTTAAAGTCCCAAAGGGCTGATTGGCCGAGCTTCTCTTCCATTACTGTTGTGCGTCTTAAATTTGGACAGTATTAGAATGGACCTACTTATTTTAGCCGGTTCCGAACGGCAGAACACTTGTGACATCACGTTTTCTGAGCTTTGTCACAGAGTTCTTTTTAGAAGCTTTTTCATGGCAAGTTGTTACTGTCGAAAGAATTGCCAATTGCTTGCCGACAGGTGGGTACCGTTCGAAAGAAAAATCTTTTCGATACTAAATTTGTTATGCATCAGCCGGGTATTGAACCACGACCTACAGATCAGAAGGCGACACACTAACCACTGAGCTACGGCACCCGAGACCTTACACTGTGGATATTTTGCTGTCAAATCAATGTTATTGTTTTTGTAGCACAACGATTACATTAATTTGACAGCAAAACATTGATAGTGTAATATCCCCAATACATATAAAACAGCTGGTTTGACATATCAAGTAGTTTACTAGTAAATGTAACAGATTTTCCGTTCGCCTACTTTTTCACTTTGTTCTCATTTTTAGAGAAGATTTATCTTACGCTCTTGAATCGTGTTGATAGAGAAATTTTACTAGTAAAGTAGCGAACAGACCTATGAATAACAACGAATGACAGTGAGAAATGTCATATCATTTGAGTGCAGAGTTGTATGCTTAGATAGTCGCCAACAGAATTTAGTAATACGTCTTTAGATAAAGCAGTTATAAATTTATTAGATGTTAATAATGTATATTGTGTAAAACAATTAGGAGCTTTGATTATCCATCTTATAAAGTGATTAAAGGTAAAATCATAGCTAGTAGTAAGTGTTTATCATGTAGTACTAAAAATATATATATATGTTGATCTTAAAAACTTTAATAATAATTTTTAAGATATATCTGAGGAAGATGAATGTTGTTTCTGTAGAAAAGGTGTTTATCCGTATGAATTTATTGATGATGATGAAAAATTAAATATAACAGGATTTCCGCAATATGAAGATTTTTACTCAAAATTAAATGGTAATATTAGTAAAAAAAAAGATTATAAATTTGCAAAGAAATTTTGGAGTTATTTTAACTGTAAAACATTTAAAGATTATCATGAATGGTATTTAAAATTAGATGTTATTTTGTTATCAGATATTTATGATAACTTTAGAGAAATGTGTTTTAAAAATTATTAATTAGATCCTGTTTATTATGTAAGAGAACCACATTTAAGTAATTCAACAGCATTAAGATTAACTAAACAAAAATAAAATATTAACTGATCAAGATCAGTATGAATATAAAGAAAATGGAATTAGAGGTGGAATATCTCAAATATCACGTACTTTTGCTAAAGCAATAAATTGTTATTATTACGATGATGTTGTAGAACAAGTTTATAAATTAATTAAGCTGAAAGTAAAAGAATATATGATCCTAAAAAATTAACTAGTTATATCTTATATTTACCTGAAAATAAGTTGTATGGATGGGCTATGTGTCAAAAACTATGAGTTAGTGATGATAAATGGTTAAATAAAGATGAAATTAAATATTTTCTTAATGTTAATAATATTTTAAAGTAACGATGAGAATAATACTGGTTTTACGTTAGAAGTTGTGTAACGCGTGCCTTTGTTTTCCAGCTGGGGTAACGCTCAGCCAGCCAGGGTAAACAAGAGGGCAGCGAAAAACTCTTGTTGTAGGAGGAAAACCGAATTACACACTTACTGTCAAATTGACAGTAATATTACCGACACTAGAGTGTTCGGCTCGGATGATATACCTCTCGCGGTACAATTCCTACTTTTATTATTCTTTTCGTTCATTTGTCTTTACAGGAAATAAGTATTTACAAAAAGAAAAGAGGCTTAAAAGTACAGAAGAATTGGAAAATTGAATTAACAAATTAATGAAAAATATGCTACAATTGAATTATTCCACTAAGGCTACAAATTTATGAAACTATCCTACTCTATTCGTATCCTACGCAAGTAAGAGGGAGACAAGGAGGGGAATGCAGGAGGAACCAGCGCTCGAGCTGGTTGCTCTTGGATTTGAAGTGGTCAAAGTGACTACTTTGGCAGAGCAGAAGGCTCGCAGTTGACTACCCGAAGCTCCCGTATATGGGATCACTTTAGGGCAAGAACTCGTATTGTCGCGCACCGTATATGGTTCTGCTTCAATAGAGCACTCGTTGGTAACAATTCGCCCAACGGGTCGTTGTTGCAAAATAATTGGCAACTGAAGAAAGACGCTTCGATATTGATCCCAACTGGTCAAGCACATGTACATATGTCGCTTGTCCGATCAAGTACGGAAGTCGCTTTTCTCGATTTTAGTTGGTTCAGCATGATCATTATCTATGAAATGTATGCTAAACCAAACGAGAATTCTCATATCTGCTCTATGTGTTTGCCTTTATTTTTTTACTTGTGTTTTTGTCTTTATTCAATTAACATATATTACATACATACGTACATGCATTACATGTAAATTCAAATTCATTTATATTAATTAATTTATATCAACTGAATCAAGCACAAGCACATATGCAAACTCATTTATCTGTATCGAAGTCGTAAATGTGTCTTGGTGCAAGTGTTCCGTGGGTTCGTCCCACCACCTGACCTTGCCCACATGTACGGGTTCGATACTGAATCGCGACATGAGTTTATTTTTAATATTTTTTTTTATTTTATTTTTTTATTATTTTTTATTTTTTTTATTTTATTATTATTTATTTTATTATTATTTATTTTCTAATTATTTATTATTTTTGTTCTATATAAATATGGATGCCGAATATATTAATATTCGGCATTTGTAACACGGATACGCGTGTTACATTCCCCCCTTACTTGCTAGGATAGGAACTATCCCTAACTTAATTTATAATAAAGGTTTGGTTTCCCCCCTTACTTGCGAAGATAGAAATTCTCTTAACCTAAGAAGAAGAAAAAAAAAAACAGATTGAAATAATAAGAATAATAAGTATATGATTTAATATAAAGTAATAATAAGAAAAGGTAAAGTGAACTAATGAAATGGAATGATGTAAAAAAAAAATTATAATTTATATTAAGTATTTAAATTCATTTTTTTTATATGTATGGTATATAAAATATTTTTTTTTTTTTTTTTTTTTTTTTTTTTTTTGGAACTATATGGAGGGGCCTCCTCCGTATTCGGGTTGATCTTCAGTAGTGCCAATCCGTTTTTGAGGATGACGTTGTTTGCTGTTTTGTTTGTTGTTGTTCTTGCCGTTTTTGTTGAGCTTGTTGGATTTTTGTTGGTGGCAGATTGAAATTGTTGCCGCCCACCGGCAACAATTCAACACGAAGACCGATTCGCTTTAGTAGGTCTACGCCGAGTATGCAAAATTCGCTTGTGCCAGGCAGGTAGTATACCTGATGTTGAATATGCTTGTCATATAGGTGGAATGTCGCTGTGTAGCATTCCCCTATCTGCATTCCTTCGCCGTTGGCTAGGACGATTTGTTGGGTACGTTCTATGGGTTTTTGACGCTGGTGTATATGATCGCGCAGTGTTTTCCCTACAAACGTTAGTGATGCACCCGTATCAATAAGTGCTCTCACTGGCTTCCCTTCACAAGTGCCATTAGCATATGGTCTTTCATATGAGTCGTCTTCTTTTGTTGTCTCTGGCGATTCGTATATTACTTTTGTTTCGTGACGGTGTTCTTTTTTCAATGTTGATGTTGGTTTTTCTAGTTCTACCATATGCGTAGGGTGTGATCGATTCATACGGCCTTCTTCTTCACGTATGTTTTCGTACTCGTCTGCGAGTTCCATCAATGAGTCTAAATTATCAAATTCGTTACGTTTGATATATAGACGATATTCGGGTCTTAACCCGTCATATGCCCTATCTAAATGGCATTCGTGTTTTAGTCGAGAATGTTGACGAGTTAACGCCATAAGGTTCATAATGAACTTTTTTGCCTTCTCACGTGGTCCTTGCTTGCGTCTGGCAATGTCATCTTCTAATTTCACCATGTAGCGTGGTGGAAGGAAGTATTTTAGTGCCGCCTCTTTGAAGTCTGACCAGTTATGGATGCTGTCACGTTTGTACCGCCACCAATCCCTTGCTCTATCTTGTTGTTTTTTTTTTTTATTTTATTATTTTTTTATTATTTTTTATTTTATTATTATTTATTTTATTATTATTTATTTTCTAATTATTTATTATTTTTGTTCTATATAAATATGGATGCCGAATATATTAATATTCGGCATTTGTAACACGGATACGCGTGTTACAGTTGATATGCATGTACCAGAAAATGTACATGATTTCTTTAATGATTACTCACCAGCACCACATCATTATTCAGTAAACGTTAATGAATTATCTCCTCTTCAAAAAGAATTAACAGAGAAAGGAGTTGGAAGAAAATCAAATGGTTCCAGAGGAAACAGTTCGCTTCGTAAACATGTTAAAAATAAGAAACTAATGTGTACTTTATTACCAAAGAAAAATTATGTGATTGATATTAGATTATTGAAAGAATGTTTAAAGAATGATGTAATTTTAACTGAAGTTCATAGAGGTGTGAAATATAGTCCAGAAGCATGGTTAAAGCTAGATATTGAAAAAAATACCTAATCCTGATTTTAAATCTAACATTGATAAGAAAACACCTGGAAAATTTAAAGATGAATACAATGGAATTCCTATTAGGGAATTTTGTGGTTTAAGATCTAAAATGTATTCGTTTAAAACTGATGTTTATGAGAAAAAAGTTTGTAAAGGTATAAAGAAAAATAATGTTAAAAAGATTATAAAAAATGTTTAAGATTGAAACTGTTTATAATATTATATCATATGATATGATATTATATACTACAAAAGAAAATAAAATATTATCACCTTATGATGATGTTTTATTTTAATAGTTCGGAGACATGTTATAAACGCTTCACATGTTTCCAAAGGAAACCAATTACAAAGTAATTATGTCTCTGAAAGAGACGGTTCAAAAAGTGAATATGATTCCGAAGGAAACCGTGAACACAGTTCACAAGTTTCCAAAAGAAACGATTCGCTTTGCGAATATAATGAAGAAAATAAGCTAAATAATATTTATAAACTATCTATCTATAAACTATCAAAATAAAAAGTATAGGTAGCTAATAAAACGAACCCCTTACCCCCTTCCACTAGTATGCTAATTGATGTTATCTTAGATTCGAGTGATTTTTGTTTGTAGTTATTTTAAGTTAGGATTTATTTTTTTTTCTATTTAACATTTTTAATTTTTTCTATTTATTTTTTTTTTCATTTAAAATAAACATTTTTTTTTAAATTATTTTTTAATTACATGTGAACCGTTTGAACCGTCTCCTTCAGAGACAAGTTCACATTGTGAACCATTTCCTTTGTTTAGTCTTCAACGAAATCATTAGAACTTACTTTCAACATCATATCCGATGAAATTTGAGTGAAATTTGTTAATCATATCATTTATTTTAGATTTTATTATTTTTTCTGTTGACTCTACACTTCGTGAAGATGAATCTTTAAGATAATTTCTCATTAAATCATCAAGTTTTTTTAGAAAACTGATTTAAAAATTTTAAATATGATCGTCCATAAATTCCAGTTTATTAATTAAACAATTAAAAGAATCTTAAAAGAAGCCGAAGAGAGTCGTTTAAATGTATATTGTAGTCTTGCTGCAACAAAAGATACAGATTATTCTCTGTGGAAAGCAGTCAAAGGTGTAAAATGTCCGATAATAAGAGAGGCTCCAATACGAATGCCAGATAGATCATGGGCAAGAAGCGATCAAGATATACCAGAAGCATTTGCAAATCACTTAGAAGGCGTTTTCAAACCAAATGAATCTACAAGAGATGGAGGATTACCAATCATGACCAATAACAGCTCTACTACCTTAGTGAGATTTTCTTTAAAGGAACTTAACAAAATCATAAATGAACTAAACGTCAAAAAAGCTGCAGGGTATGATAAAATAAGTGCCAAAATAATCGTCGAGCTACCTCAAATTGCAGTAAAACAGCTGTTACACATAATGAATGCAATACCACGCCTTTGTTATTTCCCCTCAGCATGGAAAATTTCCCAAATAATTATGATTGCAAAACCTGGAAAAGATTCAACTAATGTATCGTCGTACAGGCCTATTAGCCTGCTGCCTATCCTATCCAAAGTGTTTGAAAAACTATTAATGTTGAAGATACAGCCAATTGTTGAAGCAAATAACATTATACCGTTGCATCAATTTGGCTTCAGAGCAAAACATGGTACAGTAGAACAAGTTCACAGAATAGTATCTAACATTACAAAAGCGTTCGAAGCAAAGCAGTACTGCTCAGCAGTATTTCTGAACGTCGCACAAGCTTTTGATAAGGTTTGGCATGATGGCCTACTTCACAAAATCGGTTGTCGCTTTCCTGATAACATTTGCAAAATATTAAAGAGCTATCTGTTGAATAGGAAATTTATGATTAAACAAAGTTCGTATTTAACTCAAACACGTACGATAATGGCTGGGGTCCCGCAAGGAAGCTTCTTAGGTCCCTTTTTATATCTAATCTACACTTCAGATATACCAACAAATGGCAATCTTTTCACATCAACTTTTGCAGACGATACAGCAATCTTGAGCGTCGATGATAATCCCAGTCAGAAAACTGCAAAGTCATTAAAAAAGAGTACAACACTGGCTGGAGACATGGCGTATTAGAATCAACGAATCAAAATGCGTCCATATGACTTTCACGTTGAACAGGAAAACATGCCCTCAACTACAAATTAATAACAAATTAACAAATTCTCATAATACATATAACATCACATGTTATATTTGTTTGCTTTAATTTATTTGAACGATGTACACATTGGTGTAGAATCAACAAAATGTATTTTTTTAGTACATATATAAGATTTGTATAATTATTGTTAGTTTCGTAAGAAAGATACAATAAATAGAAGAAATTGAAAAAAAAAACAAAAATTAATTAAACCAATAATTTCAGACTTATTATGATTGAATTGTTTTTCTAATTCATCAATTTGGTTTTTTGTATATACTCGAAGTTGTTGATTTTCTTCAGAAACCTTTTCAATATATTTTTTTAAATTTTTATAATATTGTTCACTACTTAAACGATTTTCTTCGACAAGTTTTTCAAATAAGATTATTCTATTAATATAATATTCATTACAAGAATTTAATTCTGAAAATCAATACCAAGTAATAAAATTTCGAATATACAATATTTCCAAAGGAAACGGTTCACGAAGTGAGTGAACATGATTGCGAAACAATCAGTTTCGTTTGCTTCGCAAAGTTAAATCAAATTATATTCACTTAATTCTTCAATAATATTCATAATTTCATTATGTATTTCAGGACTATCATTTCCTGCTTCATGTTCTCCTAGTAACAAAATTAATCTTTCTTTTAGTTCATTAATATCATTCCAATAAACATATTCTGCAGGTAGTTTAGAATAAACTTTATAATTACTTTGTAATTGGTTTCCTTTGGAAACATGTGAACTGTGTTCACGGTCTCTTTCAGATACATAATTTTCCTGCTCCAGTTTTTTCTTTTGGAATTTGATTTTTTATTGAAATTGGCCTAATAAATTTAATATATTTATTACTGCAGGTAGTTTAGAATAAACTTTATAATTACTTTGTAATTGGTTTCCTTTGGAAACATGTGAACTGTGTTCACGGTCTCTTTCAGATACATAATTTTCCTGCTCCAGTTTTTTCTTTTAGAATTTGATTTTTTATTGAAATTGGCCTAATAAATTTAATATATTTATTACTAGCACTTGATTTAATTCTTTTTCTAGTTTCATCATTATTTTACATGTAAGTTGTTAAAATAATTTCTTCATAAATTTGTAAATCATTTTGTATGAACATTTAAAAAACCTGTTTTGAAAATTGGTGATAAAGTAAGAATACAATCAAATAAAAAACAATTTGAAAACAAATATAAAAATAATTGTACTCGCGAAATATTTTATATCAGTAAGATTTATCCTTCTAATGCAATTACATATTTAATAAGAGATTTAAATTATGAGCCAATTTTAGATAAATTTTATAAGAAGAAATAGAAAAAAACTGTTCAAGAAATTTAATTTAATAAACCATATTTGTTAATTTTTGCATTTGCATTAAATATTTCACAATATTTTACGAAAATTATATCATTTATTATATTAGTAAAATTTAATCGAATTCGAATTTAATTCTCCATAGAATACGTTCTTCATTTATTTCCATTAAATAAGCAGTTAAAACGTTTAAAAAATATGAGCCACTGAGAAACATAACTTTTATTTTTAATACTATGTCACCTTGGTTTTTTAACTCATCAATTTCCTTTTGATTTGTTTTAAATAATTTTTCTAAAAACGATTTATTTTTTTCATTTATATCTTTGAAATAAATATAATCATATCTAACACTCCCATTATCAAATGATGTTATCATATCTTTTCCAAATCTATTTATTAAATACATTTTGTAATCAAAAAAATTATTTTTCTCATAATTTGTCTCATGAATTGTAATAGTTCCTCCAGGATACTCAGAGACATGTTTATAGATCTTGAAATTCCAGAGGTCCGTCGCGACGCTACCCTGAAATATCATTATTTCAAACATTTTTATCATTATTTTTTTATAAAAATTATGAAAAAAAACATTTGTTAGTTGATTAGCATATTACTTTTTTTAACATTCTTCAAAATAAGAATTCTTATCAACAAATCCAGTGACACCCTGGAAGTCACTTTTAAAACTTGGGTAGTTTTTTGTGTTAGAATATTTTCGACCCCAAGTTTTTAATAAAAAAAGTTGTATTACAAATGTTATAATTAAAAAAATTTTTTTAATGTAAAAAAAGTGTTAGAAATGATAATAATTTCGAAAAACTTGTTAAAAATGATAAAAACGTTAAATTTGTAACTAAATTGATATTGCGCTCAAATCCGGAAACTACATACTCATCATCATATATGGCCATTACAAACTGTTATCAAGTTACGGCCGGCCGCAGCAGCTCTCTCCAGGCGTCTCTACTTTATGCTCGACTTCTCCAATCAGTTACACCAAGTGCAGACAGGTTTTCCACGACCTGGTCCTTCCATAGGAGGTATGGCCTTCCTTTCCATCGTCGTCCAGCGGCTTCCGTTTCAAACACCTTTTTCGCTGGAACTTCCATACGCACACGTTGAATAGTTATGCGTTGGATTATGTCAATGTCAGCGTAGCGCTCGTACAGTTCGTGATTCATTCGAATACTATACATGTTAGCATACAGGCAATCTCGTATCGGACTATGAAACGCAGCTTTATAATCGATGAAGAAATGATGGGTGTCGATTTGCTTTTCGTGGCTTTTTCCAGGATTTGGGGCAATGTGAAGATCTGGTCGATGGTGGACTTGCCAGGTCTAAAGCCGTACTGATAACGTCCAATCAGTTTGTTGGCAATAGTCTTTCACACAGTACGCTCGATAGGATTTTATATGAGATGGCAAAGGGCACTTAGATTCCAATTATCAGGCATACATTCTGCTAACCATATTTTGCAGATGAGTTGATGCATGAACTTTATCAGCTCATCGCCGCTGTCACCTCGTCATGGCCAGGCGGTGGCAAGTTCACACCGTCGTTGTCGATTGGTGGCACCGGGTTACTTTCTTCAATGGCGGAATTGGTGGTGCCATCGCCTGCAAGCAGTTTAGAAAAACGTTCCCTCCATAACCTCAGCGTATACTGCGTATCCGTAACCAGGTCTCCATTTTCATCTCTGCAGGTAGATGCTCCGGGCTTAGCGGAGCGGGATATGTGCGCCCAAAGTCCGCCGACGTCGTCGGGTAGGGAGTCATGTTGGAAGAGCAGTTCGTGCGTATCTTGGCTGCAACAAGATAGTGGTCGAAGTCAACAGTCACCCCTCGAACGTACAGCACGCTTGAAGCATGCGTTCCGTCGATCACAAAGTGATCAATTTGGTTGCGTCTGTTTTGATCAGGGGACACCCAACTGTCCTCATGGATGTCGAGGTGTTGAAATCTGGTGCTACTTACTACCATGTTTCGACCCACGGCGATGTCGATCAGCCTTAGACCGTTGTTCGAGGTGGTCTCATGGAGGCTGAACTGACCCACAGTGATTCCAAAGACGCCTCTTTACCGAACTTTGCGTTAAAATACCAGAGGATAATCTTCACTTCGTGGGCTGGGCAACGACAGTACATGTTCTCGAGTTTCGAGTAAAGCATACTTGACAGCATCGTCCTTCTCATCCATCGGGATTTCTCTTTGGGTTTTATTGCCTTAGTTTGTTGGATAGATAATTTCATCAATATTGTGTGAAAATGATAAATAAATAATAAATAAATGGGTTTTAAAAATACTTTTTCATTTATAGTGAAAATTGTTTCAATAGTAACAAAACAAAAGGCAATAGTTAAATTTATACGCATTTAATAATAATTTAGCGAGTACATATATGATAGGGTACATTATATGTGGAAAAAGCTTTATGCAAAAAAACTTAAAAAGTAGTAAATGTAATTTGTGGTAGAAAGAAGTTCATATATATTTTTTAATTTCATTCAGCTAAAACATGGTCAACATAAATTTCCACTAAAATATGAAGACTTTCGCCAGCGTTTCACTTCATATTGAAGTAATGAAGTAAAACTCCCCACAAAAATACATTATTCGGTACAAAAGGTTGACTTTTTCAAAATACACAGACACTCTGTTGTTTACACTTCAGCGGAATGAGAGATACCGAAAATAAAGTCTAATTATGAAGCTTCAAAATAACGGCGTTGCCAGATGAAACAGTCACGCGTGCCTTTGTTTCCCAGCTAGGGCATTACTCAGCCAGCGAGGGTGAACAAAGATGTCAGCGAAAAACTTGTGAAAGGAAGATCGAAATACACACTTACTGCAAATTGACAGTAATATTACCGACACTAGAGTGTTCTGCTCGGATGGTATACCTTTCGTCGTACAATTCCTACTTTTACTATTATTTTCTTATTTAATACAAAATGTAATTCTTACATTAAAAGCAAAAGAAAAGGGAGACAAGAAATGGATTGAAGGAGGAACCAACGCTCGAGCTGGTTGCTCCTGGATTTTAAGTGGTCAAAGTGACTACTTAGGCAGAGAAAAAGGCTCGAAGTCGACTACCCAAATTACCCGTATTTGGGTTCACTTTAGGCCAAGAACTCTTATGGTATGTCGCGCACCGTATATGATTTTGCTTTAAAAGAGCACTTGTTGGTAATAAATCACTCAACGGGTCGTTGTTTGCAATATTCTTGTAACTGAAGAAAGACGCTTCGTAATAGAGATCCTATATGAACAAGCACACGCATATATGTCGCTTGTCCGATCGTATACGGAAGTCACTTTTCTCGATTATTGTTGCGTTAGCATGACCTTTATCTGTTGGTCGCATGCTGAATGAAACAAGAATCTTAATGCTGGCTCCATGTGTTTGTGTTTATTTGCCAATGCTTATACCGACGTTTGAATCAAAGGATAACATAGACAAATATACAAACTTACTTATACGTATCAGTTTTGTAATCTACTTTGGCAGAAGTGTTCTGTGGGTGTGTCCCACCACTTATCCTTTCCTACGAATACGGGTTCCATGCCGGATCACGACATGGATTTTACAAATTTATTATTTTAATTAATTTTTTTTTTTTATTATTATTATTTTTATATTTTCATTTTGTTTTTTTATTTTTGTTATTTTTTATTTTATTTTTCTATTATTAAATTTGTTTAATATATTTGGTATTTGTAACATGAATACGCGTGTTAAATAAATAAAAAAAATAAATATGTGGCACATAAAGCCCCAAAGAACTCATTGGCCGAGCTTATCTTCCATTACTGTTGTGCGTCTTAAATTTTGGACAATATTAGAAGGGACCTACTTATTTTAGCCGGATCCGAACGGCAGAACACTTGTGACATCACTTTTTCTGAGCTTTGTCACAGAGTTCTTTAAGAAGCTTTTTCATGGCAAGTTGTTACTGTCGGAAGAATTGCCAATTGCTTGCCGACAGGTGGGTACCGTTCGAAAGAAAAATCTTTTCGATATTAAATTTGTTAGTATCAGCCGGGGATTGAACCACGACCTACAGATGGCGAACACACTAACCACTGAGCAACGGCACCCACGTACGCGTGTTACAAATCAATAAACTAGTAGCGACATCTGTTATCAAATCCGCACGCATTTATTTATACTCCCAATAACTATTTAGGTATATACATCAACATGCTCCCAAAAGTGTATTATACCTATTACGGTTCATTATTCCAACTTTGGCGACTCGACTACTTTCTTATGGTTGGCGAATGAACTGATTCACCTAAGCATCAGTGCTGCTAAATCAACAACGAAAAGTGACATTTCAAATGCAAACCAGACAGGACAAAGACAGTTCTAAATGTGAAATTTTGTGTATTGTTTACTTTGTGAATTTTGTGAAAATATTAATAAATAAAAGGAATGTTATATATATGTCAATTTAATAATATATTATGATAAATAAATATATACACGACCTGTGAACAATTCAATTGTTTTTCTTTATCTGTTTGCCATTGTGCACATGGTAAACTAAAATTTGACGGTGAACACTGTCTAGTCTGGTTTTTGTCTAGTTTCTTTTTTACGTACACATCAATAGACAATTCATTCGGCAGAACTGAATTACGTCGACGCGGTCTTTTGAGACCCCAAAAATACTGCCGATCCAATCGTGACACGGTGGAAAAGATCTAATTGGAAAAAATAGACATATAGAAACGAACCTACATATATTGATTTGATTTATTTTTTGATAATACAATTTTAGAAAAGTCCGTCAAATGACTGCAGTACAATGGCACGATAACAAAATGTGTGCAATACCTGGACGAAAAAGTAAACAATACATTATTGCGTGAATTTACGTAAGTAGCATTAGATAATATGGGTATATGCATGAAGCTTTTATAACAGCATACGGGAATCAAGGTAGACATAGGTATAGATATGCGAAATCTCATTAGGACCGTTCGCCTGTCCGTTTGTCCTATCCTAACTATTCCCTTGTAACGCGTGCCTTTGTTTTCCAGCTGGGGTAACGCTCAGCCAGCCAGGGTAAACAAGAGGACAGCGAAAAACTCTTGTTGTAGGAGGAAAACCGAATTACACACTTACTGTCAAACTGACAGTAATATTACCGACACTAGAGTGTTCGGCTCGGATGATATACCTCCCGCGGTACAATTCCTACTTTTATTAGTCTATGCTATTCGTATCCTACGCAAGTAGGAGGCAGACAAGTAATGGAATGCAGGAGGAACCAGCGCTCGAGCTGGTTGCTTCTGGATTTGAAGTGGTCAAAGAGACTACTTTGGTAGAGCAGAAGGCTCGAAATTGACTACCCGAAGCTCCCGTATATGGGATCACTTTAGGGCAAGAACTCGTATTGTCGCGCACCGTATATGATTCTGCTTCAATAGAGCACTCGTTGGTAACAATTCGCCAAACGGGTCGTTGTTGCAAAATGTTTGGCAACAGAAGAAAGACGCTTCATTATTGATCCTCACTGGTCAAGCACATGTATATATGTATGTCGCTTGTACGATCATGTACGGAAGTCGCTTTTCTCGATTCTCGTTGGTTCAGCATGATCTTTATCTATTAAATGTATGCTAAACCAAACGAGAATTCTGATATCTGCTCTATGTGTTTGCCTTTATTTTGCTTGTGCTTTTGCCTTTATTCAATTAACATACATTACATACATACATACATACATTACGCAAATATTCAAACTTATATATATCGCATCGAAGTTGTGATGTGTTTTGGCCCAAGTGTTTCGTGGGTTCGTCCCACCACCTGAACTTGCTCACATGTATGGGTTCGATCCCGGATCGCGACATTGATTTTTTTATATTTTTTTTTTAAATTATTATTATATTTTAATATTATTAATTTCTAACACGAATATGCGTGTTACACCCTATACCTGAATATCTTAGTATTTTTCTAAAATTGGTAGTATTCCAAAAAAATTAATCGTAAACTAGTGTAATAGGCTTATATGTTTTGACATAAGAGTACATATAAATACATACAGTTTTGATTTAATGTTGATAAGCGAGATTTAAATGCGAAACATTACACTTTTTGTTGAAAAGGTGTAATGTTGTCGGACAAAATTAAACTTTATATATATTGCTCCATTATTATCTATATTATATACACTTAGCAGAAAAAGTGTACATACAAGAAGTAAACAATCCTTCGCTGCACTAAATACCAATAAGGAAACAATTTTTCTCAAAAGAAATTATTTTTTATTTAAAAGTTACAGTATTATGTTTACTTTAAGCCCAAATACATTAAATTATAATGTACAGAAAAATTATGAGAAATAAAAGAATTCAAAAGCACCTGTTAATTGGTCAGAAAAAGTCTACGTAAAAAAAAAATAAATATGTGGCACTTAAAGCCCCAAAGGGCTCATTGGCCGAGCTTCTCTTCCATTACTGTTGTGCGTCTTAAATTTTGGACAGTATTAGAATGCACTTACTTATTTTAGCCGATTCCGAACGGCAGACCACTTGTGACATCACTTTTTCTGAGCTTTGTCACAGAGTTCTTTTCAGAAGCTTTTTCATAGCAAGTTATTACTGTCGGAAGAATTGCCAATTGCTTGCCGACAGGTGGGTACCGTTCGAAAGAAAAATATTTTCGATATTAAATTTGTTATGCATCAGCCGGGTATTGAACCACGACCTACAGATCAGAAGGCGAACACACTAACCACTGAGCTACGGCACCCACAGAAAAAAAGTCTACGTACAGAAACGAAAACGGGACTTCCTCGCTTATTTGATCGATCGCTCGTGCCATTAAAAGGTTTTTTTCACAAGTTCTCTATTTACTACGTATCGTGGTTCGATTTTGTGCTTTGAATAATCTATTTCAAGAAGTTTAATAAAGATGAATTCAAAAAGGAAGGAAATTGGAGTTGACGAACTGAAGTCAACTCCAATTTTCAACTCCAAAGTTTCCGTGAAATTGCTTAAATCCTTGGGAGAACGCACCCCACAATTCAAACGGTGATGAATAATTTCAAAAAACTGGAACTTTCGTGTCGTGTCTAACGAGAAAAAAGATGTGTTTTGCGGCTTGTTCAGGATAATCCTCTACTGCCCGCAATGAAAATTGCTCAAAATGTTAAGGAACAGTTTAACAAAACCATGCATAACGACACCGTGCGCAAAATTTTAAAAAAAGCTAACTACCGTGGCCTCGTAGCGCGCAGGATGCAGTTTATTTCGCTCATAAAGCGACAAAAACGAATTTCTTTTGCTAAACAATATATAAATAAGCCGCCAGAGTTCTGGGAGAAGGTGCTATTCTCAGATGAGAGCAAGTTTTGCCTGTTTGGTATTAAAGGCCGTCAGCTTGTGTGGCGGAGACCATGCACAGCCCTTCATGCGCAAAATCTTGTGGGCACGGTTAAACATGGCGGAGGTGGTATTATGGTGTGGGGATGTATGGCTGCCAATGGAGTCGGGAATTTGGTGTTCATTGAGTCAATTATGGATAAGAGAGGTTATTTAAATATTTTAAAAGAAAATTTGAAGCAGAGTGCTGAAAATCTCGGCCTGGGTTCTGGCTGGCACTTTCAACAGGATAACGACTCGAAGCATACTGACCATAATGTAAAGCTTTGGATATTATATAATGTCCCGCATCAATGCAAGACCCCTCCACAATCACCTGACGTTAATCCTATTGAACATTTGTGGGATTTACTTGAGCTCAGGATAAGGCAGCACACCATCACCTCCAAGCAAATGCTTAAAAATGTGATTTTTGATGAGTGGGACAAAATTTCAACGGAGGACACTTCCAAGTTAGTCAGGTCTATGCCAAACCGATTGCAAGAAGTCCTAAAACGGAAAGGCTACCCAACCAGCTACTAATCTTTTCAAAAACCCACAAAAAACAATAATCATATAATCGTATCTTTGTACGTAGACTTTTTCTGACCAATTAACAGGTGCTTTTGAATTCTTTTATTTCTGATATTTTTTCTGTACATTATAATTTAATGTACTTAGGATTAAAGTGTACATAATACTCTAACATTTAAATAAAAAATAATTTCTTTTGAGAAAAATTATTTCCTTAGTGGTATTTAGTGCAGCGAAGAATTGTTTACTTCTTGTACGCACACTTGTTGATATAATATAAAATAAAGTGCGCAGTGTTTTCCATAAATAGGAACTTGTATAAATTTCGTATATAATTACACTTTCTGTTCTTATCTTTTGTTTTCTTTATTTATGTTATATCGAAAATAATTTGTAGGTGTTATATTTTATTGTTCTTGTTATTTAGTGGTGGATAATTTTTATGCACTTTCCTTTAATTTTTGCGCTTTGGCTATGTATACACATATTTTCCCAAACAATTACCTTAAATTGACAAAAACAAAAACGCACCTGTATTTCTAATAATGAGTGCTGATGTATGTTATATATTGAAGGGTTTCTGTGTTTATGTTGATAATTTGTTTTTTCATTCTTGTTTGTGTTGCGAGTTCCTTTTTGCTCGATGAACCAATGCTTGAGTGTGAATATGGACTGTATGGGTGTAAATATTCCGTTGAGTATAAGTGTCTACGTCAGATTGAATTTGCGCCTACTTGGGTATTTTTTCATCTTTACATACGATATTGTGTGATACATTATCTATCACCGTAGAAATCCAGAACCGCTTTCGCAGATCCAGAACACTGCACAGAGTGCATATTACATTTGGAATGTCAGTCGACCTCTTCAACGAGTACTGGAAACAGAGAGGTGCGTTAGAAATGCTCAACAAAAATTAGTAAAATTATTTCGGTAGAGATAAGATGAATTAGAATGTTCCACGTTGAGTTAAAGTTGTTTTATGGCCAGTTAAAAAAGTAAAGGCTGGTCGTAGACCGGATGTATACGAATGATAAATCAACGTAGTTGCCAAACCAAACTGAAAGGTGCTGAGTTGAAGTGTGCCATGGTAAAACAGTATCGAACATTAGATTTGTTCTAACGAACTTTTGGGTGGGCGAGACCTCTTGTCAATGAGCCTCGAAGTGCTGAAAGCCTGCTGCTCTAACACGATCTAAGTATCCACAGCAGTAAAATGACTGTTGTGACCATGGAAGTATACGAACAGTGCGCTGAAAGTTGTAAATTCTCGGCTCGTAGAGTTCGAAAGCAGGAATAGAGATGTAAAATTGGCTGTATTGCCTGAGATGAAAACGATTGAATGAAATTCGGGTTCATGATAGCACGATAATTCACTATGTTCATTAAAATATATTATAGCAAGGAGTGGGAAACTGGGAATCTTCATATGCACGTAATCTATACTAGCACATAGGTTCATTGACGATTCGTAGAATTCGGCCAATTGAAACGTTCGGTTAGGATAACTGCACAAAAGAGAGAGAGAGATGTGTATGAGTGCAGATTCTTCGAAAACGTTGCTATATAATGTGGGTGTGGCTCCGGTCAGTATATCCAGCCACATTGTCGCATTTCCGCGACAATAAGTTTATGGGGCCAGTGTGAGGCGCGAGAGAGATTGCCTTGGCATCTGTGTATGCTTCTTGTTGAAGACACAAGAGTGATGAGTAGAGAATACAGCTGTAGTCGGGGTAAATAGTGACATCGACTGCTGTGATGGGAGTCGCATTCTCGATTTGCAGGATCTGTAAGATATAAGCTTTTTTATTCGGGCTTGGCCGTATTCGATGAAGCACGGAATGGTGCCGTCTTCTTGACAACCTTACCAAAGAGCTTGCTTTGGCACTCTGTAAGAGTATGGATTGTCGCCAAGCAGTTGATTCATAAGTCACACTTCCGCACAAGGGATATACTCTCATCAACTGTAAGTGTTGAGAGTTCCGCGTATTCGAATGTAATTATTTCTCTTCTCATTTTAAGTAGAGAGATACCGCTTTCAATATGAAGTAAACAACATTTTTCTAGACTTAACTAGAATGTGAAAATCTGCGATTCGTGAAAGAATGTAGTGTCATGGTAAGTCAACGTAGTTAACAAACCAAATAAAGGGGCCTCTAGTTGAGGAACGACTAGGTATGAGATGATATGAGTATAGATTTTGTTAACGTGGCTTCATTGAGAAATGGGATATCAAATAGTTCAACGACCAAATTCATAAACCCTATTGCTTTAACACGATCCACGGGAGTACAGCAGTAATAAAATGATACTCGGTACTGTATAGACTCTGGACGTGCAATCACGTAGAATACTCAGGAATTGATTATTCTGGTCATAGAATATGAACGCAGAAAAAAAGGGTTTCTGATTGGTAGAAGTGCCGGGACTGAAGATGCTTTTCACAATTTCTGGACTCATGTAGAATCCAAAGAGGGTTAGGGTACGTGCCCGTACGATTGTTGACCTTGTTCAAGAAAATGTAGCAAGTAGTGTGCATTTAACACCTGGGATTTTCGCGAGGAAACTACTCCAGTTCATAGTTTCATTGACGTTTCGTAGAAATTAATTAATTAGCTTGTTCAGACAGAATGAAATGAACAAATGAGAGAGGGGTGCGTATGATAGTCAAATTCGAAGATTTTGACATAACGATGCTACTTAATGTTGTCGTGGCTTCACACAGTATGACTAATCCACATTATCGCATTAAAAATTCCGCAATAATAATTTCGAGGGCTCTGTATTGGGCAAGATTAAATTCCTTGGCAAGGTCTTAGACTTTCTATCGTTTAGTGAGCGGTGTCTTTTCGGGAAGTGATTATTGGAAATCATATCCTTTTCTGATGTTGTTTCTTGAGATGTAATACGACTTGTCATCATATCTGACGGATGTAGCCACTTTATTGCACAAGACCTGTAAGATCGAACTTTGTTTTTCGGAGAAAAAGTTGAAAATTGTACAGAATGGCATGTCATTTTTGAATTGTGTCTCATACGGTGTAGCAGGGAATGATGCCGCAGTTGCCGAGCAGTTAACACAAATACAGTATTTGTTTATAATTGAAATGTTCTCGTTCACTGTAAGTGAAGATAATTTTTCACATTGTCGGAGGGAGTGCATTCTCCTACAAACGGCCAGCATGCATGCGTAACAGTAACATTTGACGCCTTTTTATTTGTACGGTTTAAGATGAAGTTCTCACATTTTGGGTACTTCCGACTGTTATTTGAGGTATGATCCGCATTGCGTAGGTCAGGAGAAGACGAACAGGAACTGTTCGGAAATTTACAGCGGCTTATGTTATTGCAGAATGATGAGATCCTTCTACGAGCTTTGGGATTTATGGGAATGTGGATTGTCGTGATGGACGTGGTATGCTGTTTCTCGTTGGAAACAGCTTGTCGCTGAGAATCAGATGACTGGCGAGACACTTTAACTGATGTCGCGGTTGGGGTTGCTACGGTAACTGATTCAGGAAGAGTACTGGACGGATTTTCTAGTCTATGCAGCAACGAATGATGCCGTTTTCTACATGCGGAGCATGAGAATTGGCTAGTGCAACTGTTATAGTCGTGGGAGTTTGCAAAACAATTAGTGCACAATTTGTCCTTTCTGACTACATTGTAACGTTCACCTACTGATATTTTAACAAATTCGGAGCAACCACGTAGTGGGTGAGATTTACGACATAGTGGACAAGTCGGTTGAGTAATTGACGAGTGAAATATATTCACATTTCAAGAATTTACTGGAGGAGAACGATGCCGGTTGAAATTTTCGGATCGGCCGGGTTGTCGATTCTGGAACTGGTTGGATTGCAGATTACTTGGCTGGCTGAGTTGCTGATTCTGTGATTGGCTGAGTTGCCGGGAACCACGTTGAATATCCAACACCGACTCCAGTGTCTGAAACCGTTTTGTCAGAAAAGCATCAAAGTCCAATTAGGGATTTTGGGTTTATCCTTCATAAATTGGTCCCACAGACACAGGGTGGTATCCAGGAGTTTTGTGGAACACAAATAGACAATTTCATTCCAATGAATTGTTTCAACGTTTAACAACCTCAAGTTTGTGATGCAAGCATTTATCGTACGCTGTAAGCGCTTTATGTGAGAACAGTATTCTCATATCGTTCCATGCTATTGAGAAGCCATCGTTAGTTGACTTAGATATAGAGCCGTGAACATGCTCAAAAACTTGGCCACGCAACACAATCACCAGAAAAACATGGGGTGTCACATGGAGAAAGTTGTACTGCGGGAAGCGAGCAATTGTAAGAGGAACTCTCAGCAGGAGGAGTTGAAGTTGCGGGATTTGTCACCTCAACGTCAAGCTCGTGTAGTTTAGCGTTGATGGTCGAGAGGCATTGACCATAAAAGGTTTTGCAAAATATGTATCTCTACATTCATTCCATAGGGCTTGAAACTCCTTTTCTTGGACTTCCAGAAAAAATCCGTCGTGCGTATTTGCAAACGCCGCCTGGAAATTTGTCCAAAAATCGATAATTTCCTCTGCGGCTGCCTTGAATAGCTTTAAAGCTGACATTTTTATGCGTATTTCGCAGAATTACTAGAAATGTGACCCAAATATTGAGATATATGTGTTTGTGTATATAGAGGTAATTCATAAAACTACTAAAAAAATAATGAGAGGAAGTATGTCTAGAGAAAAAGTTCAAGTAATTTGAAAAATTTCAAAATTTTCGAGACAGAAAGAAGATTGCGAAGTAAATCTTCTGTACTTCGGTGCTCAAATTTGGAATTGGATATCTGAAAAAAATGTCTGGCAAGTGTTCTCTCAGAGAGACGAAGCCTTCCGTTGAGAGAGTGACGTATATGATTGCACTTCCAGGAGAGTTGAGATATGGAAAAATCGAGATTTCCAGCAATTCGTAAAAATACAATAAAAATAAAAATGCCGAAGAAAAAAAATTTGAAAATTAGAACTCGAGTACTTCGTAGAATTACAGATCCAAATAGAGTGTAGAAGCAATCAGAAAATTGCTCTGTGAGAAATACAATATAACTCAAGGATTCCGTAAAAACAATCGAAAACTGCTAACTTTAGGTAATTCGTATAATTATAGTAGCAGGATTTGCTGATTGGATATCAGATGATGATGGCTAAGCCTGTAGAAATTTGGCAGGATTCCCGCGTATTAAAACGTAGAGAAATTGATAATTTCAAATTAGAACGATTCCAGTAGAAGTAGACATCGTCTCATTTTGTCCGAACTCGAAAGAGTTGAATGATAATCTCACGCACAACGCAAAGTGTATGTAATTATAATTAAGCTATTTAAGTATTTGAATGTAATCATTCACAATTACTCGCAATGATCCACTTATGATAACGTAATGATTTATGTTATAAATCAGGAAAGAAAAAAATTAATAATTGAGCCGCAATGATTTATTTAGTATAACGTGATGATTTATGTAATAAATCAAGAAAATCAATTGAAGCGCTCTAATGTTCTATCTTATGTATGTGAAATCAATAGGTCCGTTTGCTACGTAATAGTTTTTACAAATTATTACAAATTTTACTATTCTTTACTGGAAATGTGTTAGTGTACGCCAAAAACCAGTAAAAGAGGGGAAATTGAGTGAGCAAATTATTTCATCCCTGTGATTATTCTTGCAAATTTTTACTGGTAATATTTCTACTAGTAAGAATTCGTAACATAGAAAAAACAGGTGTTCTTACTGGAAAGCGACAGTACTGAAGGAGTTTAGAAATTTCTAGTAAATCTTACAAATTTTCCGTTCGCGTACTTTTTAACTTTGTTCTCATTATTAAAGAAGATTTTTCCTACGCTCTTGAATCGTGTTGTTAGAGAAATTTTACTAGTAAAGTGTAATAGCCTAGACAGACGGCAGCCTAATTCCGGATTACCGAGTTAATTCGCATTAACTCGGGCATTAACTGCAGCTAATCCGCAGAAACTCTATGGGTTAATTCTCAAAATAAAAGAGGATTAGGGCAATTTGAGATGGCAACACTGCGGAAAATTATCTATTGTGAATTTTTCTCCATCCATTTTACAAAATATTAGGTGTGTTCGCTAACAAAAAACTTTCAACAATTGTTAACAGTTTTCAATATGAAAAGTGTTGGCGAACAAATAAATCCAGCTGTCAATTACGAACTGTGAATGTTAATTTACAATTTTCTGATAGTTTTCAGTTCACGTACTTCTTGTAGATTTTCTCATATCGAGAGTGATAGATGACAGAAATTGATAGTGATAGTAATGTAAGTGGACAGACCTAATAAAACAGCAATCAGCCGTTTAGTTAATCCGCAATACTGCCGTCTGTCAGGTTATTATTTTATTCGGATTAAGTGCGCCGGTAATCCGGAATTAGGCTTCCGTCTGTCTAGGCTATAATTGAATGTAATGTAATTGAACAAACACAATACAAGAGGCATGAGGGTGTGTATGAGTGTGCAATCCAATATTGCAATCATTGGCGATCACAATTATGAGAATAATTATTGTAAATATTGAGAGAGAGAGAGGCAGCGAATTAAGAAACTTACAAATGCGGAGCAAATGTAAGGAAAACAATGTAACCATAGAAAATACCGCCAAAAATATTATAAATGTTGCTGTGTGTTTGTTGTTACTTGCTATGAAGAAGTAAAATAGCAATTTAATACGATTTTTTTTATATTGTTGTAGCTTACGTAGCAAAACAAACAAAAAAGAAAAAAAAAGGAGATTGTTCATAAGCAGATGCCTCTAAGTATATGTGAGGAAATATATTGATGCACTTGTTTTTGCCTACCGATGGTACAGCGAACCTAAGTAGATGTAAATAAGTATCATATTAAGCACGAATATGCAATATTGATTAAAGGTTTTTATTGTTGGCTTGCTATGACGAAAAACAAATAGCGGTTGACTACAACATTGATATGTAATATCAACTTCTGGTAGATTCTGATAATAAAATTTTTGTATGTCAATGTATGTCAATGTCAATGTATGATATAGATAAGCAAAACAAAAAGAAAGAGGACAGAAGAAGATATTTGTATTGTATATGTTTGGCAGGGTGGTCTGGTGGTGTTTTCGCAAGGTAACGTGTCTAACTGCCTCAACTGGGTGGGGCTAGCGCAATCCTTGTTGAACTCATCGCAAGTCAACTCACTGGCTGTCATGTAGTTTGATCTGAGCGCTTTATTTGTTAATGAGGGGTAGTCATGTAGCTTGCTCTGCTTACTATGTGATGGGGCTTTCATTATTATTAATGAGGGCCCTCCATGTGCCGACCACCGGGCAACGTCCTCCTGGCACCCGCTGGGAGGCGGCTGAAGTGAGTGGCGAAAATCTCCGCGGTTAGAGGTTGTGCGCTTGGTTTGGGACCCGCCATATAAAAAACCCCCCAATGAAAAACAGATATGCCTCGGATAAGGACTACCGCTTTTGTTGATGACCCCCGCAAACGAAAAAAGGACCCCGATTTACGGAAATGCACCTGGAATGTCCGGTCCCTTTATAGGGAGGGTGCCTCTATTCAGCTGGTTGATGCCCTCGAAAAATACAGAGCTGACATCACCGTTCTCCAGGAAATGCGATGGACGGGATAGGGCTGCTCCAAAAGAGCGTCCTGTGACATATACTACAGTTGCCATGCTGAAAGGCGCGAATTAGGATTTTTGTGGATTTTTGGTTAGCAAGAGACTACGACATCTTGTCTCACATTTCAATCCTGTGAACGAGCGGCTGGTCACAATCCGCATCAAGGCAAAATTCTTCAACATCAGCCTTATATGTGCCCACGCTCCGACGGATGAGAAGGACAATGTGACCAACGGAACTTCTTTCAGCGCCTCGAAGAAGCTTATGACCGCTGCCCCCGCCACGATATCAAAATCGTGCTTGGCGACTTTAATGCCAGGGTGGGCAAGGAAGGTACCTTTGGTCCAACTCTCGGAAAATTCAGCCTCCACCAGAACACCTCCGATAACGGAATGAGGCTGATCGACTTCGCCGCAGCACGAAACATGGTAATTGGTGGTACCACATTCCAGCATCTCGACATCCACAAAGCGACATGGCTGTCTCCAGATCAACGAACAAGAAACCAAATTGATCATGTGGTGATTGACGGAAGGCATGCTTTCGTGGTGCCAACATCGACTCGGATCACTACCTTGTTGCAGCTAAGGTGCGCACACGTTTATGTGTGGCAAATAACAAGAGAAGTCCCACACAGAGAAAGCTCGACGTCAGTAAGCTGCGATCACCAGAGACAGTAGATGCATTTTCCACTCGACTATGGGATCTGGTTATGCAGAACACTCCCCCACTTGATGATACATGCGCACGGTGGAAACATATATCCCACTCCATGACTACTGCTGCCGAGAAGGTAATCGGTTACTACCGGCCTCTGAGGAATGAGTGGTATGATCAGGAGTGTTGCGACGCTACCGCAGAGAAAGACGCCGTCTACAGAAGAATCCTTCGTGCAGGTGCAACGCGAGCTGATAAGGAGCGGTACAGAGAGAAAAGGAGTGCAGACGGACGTCTTTTCAGGCGCAAGAAAAGAGAACAAGAAAGACGCGAATGTGAGGAGATAGAGATGTGTACCGACAAGAATGAGACTCGAAAATTCTTCGAAAAGATTAAGCGCCTGAGTGGAGGTTTAAAACCCGGAGCCTCTTCTTGTCGTGATGGAAATGGGAATCTGGTTACAGATGTCCAGAGTGTACTGAGCCTATGGAGGGAACACTTCTCCACGTTACTGAATGGCGATGCTACGAACAATTCCGCCAGTGGAGGAGATTGCCCGATAACCCC
Source organism: Megamerina dolium (assembly GCA_963854835.1). Taxonomy (NCBI): domain Eukaryota; kingdom Metazoa; phylum Arthropoda; class Insecta; order Diptera; family Megamerinidae; genus Megamerina; species Megamerina dolium. Next base: position 45,621,450 of record OY978530.1, read on the forward strand.
AATTACATATGATGGTGTTGGTGTTCCACCACCCGACTATGACGAGGTTGAAACGGCCATTTTAAGGCTGAAGAACAACAGAGCTGCAGGTGCTGATGTCCTGCCTACCGAGTTGTTTAAGACCGGAGGCGATGAGTTGCTCGCCTTCATGCACCAGTTCATAAGCAGAATATGGTCGGATGAAAGCATGTCTGATGATTGGAGACTCAGTGTTCTCTGTCCTGTACATAAAAAAGGAGACCCTACAATTTGCGCCAACTATCGTGGAATAAGTCTCCTGCGCATCGTATACAAGGTCCTATCGAGCGTATTGTGTGAAAGATTGAAGCCCATGCTCAGCAACCTGATTGGACCGTATCAGTGTGGCTTCAGATCTGGTAAATCTACCATCGACCAAATTTTCACACTGCCCCAAATGCTGGAGAAGACCCAAGAAAAACAGATCGACACACACCACCTATTTGTTGATTATAAAGCCGCTTTCAACAGTCCGGTAAGGGATTACCTCTACGCAACAATGTCTGAGTTCAGTATTCCTGCAAAGCTAATTCGACTTTGTAGAATGACACTGCATAACTTCCGTTCTGCAGTAAAAATTGGGAAGGACCTCTCCGCACCGTTTAGTACTGAACGGGGTTTCAGACAAGGTGATTCGTTATCGTGGGACTTCTTCAATCTTATTATGGAGAAAATAATACGAGCTGCTGATCTACGACATAATGGCACTATCTTCAACAAAAGTGTCATGCTGTTAGCGTATGCCGACGATATTGACATAATCGGCATGAACGCGCGAGCAGTCAGAGCAGCATTCTCAGAGTCGGAAAGAGAGTCGCGTCGGATGGGTCTTACCGTGAACGAGGGCAAGACGAAGTATCTAGTGTCAACAATCAAAGAGTCCCGGCGTCTTGGACAGCACGTCACTGTTGACAACTACGCTTTTGAAGTAGTAAGGGATTTTGTCTATCTTGGATCTAGCATCAACAACTGTAATGACGTCAGCCTGGAGATCATGCGTAGGATAACTCTTGGTAACAGGTGTTACTTTGGACTGAGTAAGCAATTGAGAAGTTGAGCCCTCTCTCGAATAACGAAAACTACACTCTACAAGTCTTTCATCATGCCTGTCCTAACATATGGCCCATTCAAATCGCCGGGTCCCGGCGATTTGAATGGTTTGAAAGACCTAACTGCCCATTCTATGTTAGCTCTAGTGACAATGTTTGTGACGTCTGCGTCGGAATCCGAATTACATCCGCCTTCAGTTAATGTTGAGGTGCTAGCTACGCTACCTGGAAAGTGTGTGTCCAAGAGTAAGTTTAAAGTTTCTTCACTGGGTACCGTCCAGCTTCTGTCAGTTTTCTGTAGGTATCCGATTAAATGGTTAGTTTTCGAAAGGATTTTTCTTAGCCGAGAAGCTTCTATAGTGCTCTCAACGTCCTCACAGAATGCCCTCCACGTGGTCCATTTCGCCTTTCACAACTCTTTCTTATCGGATTTTAATCTATCATAATAGCAATTCCAGTCGTTATCCCTTCGATATAACTTTGCGACGTCGAATTGCTTTCTGCATTCTATTCTTAGCTCAGTGAGTTTCGCAGACCACACCGATGGTTTGTTTTTCACTCTCATAACCTTTTTCGGACAGACTTTATTTAGCCCTTGATTACACGATTTAGTGAAAATGCCAAAAAGCTTATCTAATGATTCGCCATTATTGGGATTAAATGGTGGATTTATTGGTAGTGTTGAGTAGTGTTTTCGAGAAATCTTTGTGAATTCTGGAACAACTGCTTAGTTCAGTAAGCTTACCACAGAAGTTCCTCCACGATTCTCTCATAGCTCTTTTAATTTTTATATTATACTTAGTGAGTGATCCTTTATATGTAACACCATTCTTTCTAGCTCTATTGAAAAGTCTTCTGCTTTCTTTCCGCAGTTTGGCTAAATATTCATTCCACCAGGGAGCAATCCCATTGCCTGAATTTCCTTTTTTTGAGCTTGCTTGGTGGTAAGAGTTTACCAATGCAGTGCATGTCATTTCACTCTCAATTTCGAGTTCAATAGGATTCTTAGCCACCTTACTACATCTGGTCATATAGTCTCCTAATAGCCTCTGGAAAGTGTTGCAATCAGTTGACTTAGGATTCCTATAAGTAGCAGTTATTTTTATATCTGACTCAATGTCGAATCTACTATGAGCGTGGTCGGACATGGAAGCTTTATAAGAAACTTTCCAATTCCTGATGAAATTCCTTAGGAATGTATTACATATGGTGATGTCTAGGACTTCTTCTCTAATACTGTTCCTGAAGGTAGGTTTATTACCCATATTCAAAATCTCTAACCTATTACAGTTAATGAATTGAAATAAGCACTCACCTCTCTGATTGATGTCCGTGCTACCCCAGATCGTGTGGTGTGCATTTGCGTCACTGTCGATCACAAAATGGTTGTTGCTTCTACTGCTGTGCTTAATTAGTCCCTTCAGTTGCAGAAAGGAGAGGTCATCTGGGTCTCCCGGCATGCAGGTTCACCGAAGGATAATATCTGACCCACCTGCCAGTTCTAATTATACGGTGACTTGATCCTTATTTGTGTGTTCTGAAATGAAAAGAGCCACGTCTTACTAAAACACACACTAAAACACACACCGCATCCATTTTGGGCCCTTGCTAGGATGTAGCTGGGTGTTTGTGAGACGGGGTGCATTGAACCAGGGGTAGCTTGATTGCACCTGAACGTCTGGAGGAAGTGCAGTCAGATGTTCCTTTAATTTCAGGGAATGTACGAGATGTAGGAACTGTCCCCTTCGGCTGTGTCGACGAAGATGATGACACTCTTGAGGCTGCCATCCTCGCTCCTCGCTGCAGTCTGTTTCACCTTAGGCGCTGCGAAAGAGTTGCAACATGCAGCAGGTTTGGTCCCTATCTTCACTCTCATATGGATCTGCGAAAAGTTTAGGAATAATTTCCCTTCCTGTGACACAATCCTTTTCTTCAAACCTTCATCGATTGAGATAGTGACAAATAGCCCAATCATACAAATAGTATGATTGGTGTCAACAATTGCGACCTTGCAAGCGTTTACCACATCTCTGCAGGAAACGCTCGCGGGGTATATTTTCTTTCTTTAACAGCCTCCATTGAAACTGTCGCAGATCGCTCCGACCCGGCTTCCAGGGTTTGTTTAAGTCTCTTAACCTATGGCACTACATCATTTGGCGAATTATTTTGTGATCTGCATCATTTGACGGAGTACCTGCGGGGTTATCCGCCTGGTCTTCTTTGGTCAAGGCGTACTGTTCGCGCTTCTTCGCCCTAGCTTCTTCAGAAGTCATGCCATCCTTGATCATGGCTTTCATTCGTCGTTTCTGTGCTTCAGTGAAGTATTCATACTTCTTTTGGTCAGAACTTTTATTTGATAAATCAGATCCTTGCGCCGAATCACCGCACACACTTGGTTCCTGGGGACCCTGAGTGCCTTCGTCAGCCATAAGCTCGGCCTCTTGAGAGACGACCGCCACGTCCACGGCATCATCTTTTCTGGCATTTACCGGGGAACGAAGTAAAGATTCCTCTTCTGCCTCCGTTAGTTGGATTTTTAATTCGATATTATCCATAAGTTATTTCCATTAAAGGTGGAAATGATAGTCCATATCCGCATATAAAGAAAACCACAACAAAAGAAATTCAACTTACCATCAAAGAGAATATAAACGCAAACAAATCGCCCGGTTATGATCGAATCGGTAGTAAGGTTTTAAAGGAACTATCTGAAAAAGATTTTACGTATTTAAGAAAACTATTTAATGCAGCTATTGCACTAAAATATTTTCCAGTTGCATGGAAAGTAGCTGAAGTAAGCGCCATCCCAAAACCACATAAAGATCTGACCGAGGCTTCGTCATATACACCCACTAGTCTATTATCTGTTATGTCAAAACTATTTGAAAAACTAATATTCAACAGATTTGAACCAATTATAACAACAAGCAACCTAATTCCAAATCACCAATTTGGCTTCAGACGAAAACATTCTACTATTCAACAAGTACGCTGGATTACAAATAAAATCTTAGCTGAAATTTACAACAAAAACTTTTGTGTGGCATAATATCTTAACGTTGCAAAGGCTTCTGACAGTGTTTGGCACCAAGGGTTACTGAATAAACTAAATCAACAGCTCCCAAAAAGTTTCTTTCAACTTATACGTAGCTATATCAGTGACAGGTATTTTTATGTTAAACAGGCAGTGTTCTGGATCCATTACTATATCTTCTATATACAGCAGATAAACGTACTCCACCCTCAGATGACAACATGCTGGCAAAGTTTACTGACGACATTGTTTTGCTATCGTTAAATAAAAACATAGGAGTAGCGACGACAAAACTACACTAATATGGTTCAAGAAGTGGGCATTGAAATAAACAGCAACAAAACGGTTCATGTAAACTAGACAAACAGAAGATACAGTCATCAAAACGTGTATATATAATGAACCCGTTATAATTGACACAAAGGATAAATACCTGGGAATAACAATTGATGCTAAGCTTCATTGGAAAGACCATGTAATACAAAAACAACAAGAAATTAACAATCGATACAGACAACTCTATTGGGTTTAAGGCAGACAATCTAAACTATCAGTATCTAGCAAACTTTTAATATATAAAGTACTAATATGGTAATGAAATATGGCGCACTGCCAGCAAAAGCAATGTGAAAATAATTCAACGTATACAATCCAAAATCATACGTCGCAAATGAAGACATACACCGAGATTTGAACATCAACACCATCGAAGGAGGTGCATCACATGCTTGATGCACATGCTTGATGCACAAATATGGAGATGAGAGAGATTCCAGCTATTGAAACCTCACGTCTGAAAAGATTAGAACATCGTACTCCAACAATATTAATAAATATATAATCATAAATGCTTTATATTATACATACTTAAAATCATGTAAATTGTCAATTTAAATGTAGCCTTAAATAATGATTTAAAATTACTTAAGTTCCAATATGCTACAAACATTACTTAGTGTCAGTAAACAGTAGACAATATAAATGGGAAATAAAAAAATGGAAAACATCCGGGCTATATACTACGACCGGGCGCCCGGTATCCCAAGGGAAACTCCGTTCGCGATGCACATATTTGGGTTCTCTGCGCCATTCAGCTTTCGGCACGATTCCAAGAACACCTTTTTGCTACATGCTGACATGCGAGCAGAAATCGACCGACTCGTCCACGCTAAAGTTTTAAAACAATTAGTGCCAGTGATTGGGCAGCCCCAATTGTTGTTGTGAAAAAACCAAATGGTCAATTGCGATTATGCGCTGATTTTAAAGTGACGGTGAATTCTCAAATACAAATCGATCGTCATCCGATTCCCAGAATAGAAGAATTATTTCATAGACTGCAAGGCGGTCAGTACTTCACCAAGATAGATTTGAGTGAAGCATATCTTCAAATTAAATTAACAGACACATCGAAAACTTGCATGGTTATAAATACCATCTACAGGTTATTTCAATACGAGCGGATGCCTTTCGGTATTGCTAGTGCACATGGAATTTTTTACTATTTCATGAAAAAATTCGTAGCGGGTGTGCCACATTGCGCAGTGTACTTAGATGATATTATAATAACCGAACATGATAATGATGACTTAATGAAATTTTCAAAAGGCTTAACTTGCAAAGAGGAAAAACCTAACTTCACAAAATCAAACATTGAGCACGTTGGGCTTAGCATCGATGCCACAGGTATTAAGCCATTAGAAAAACGTGTGGAATCCAGAAAGCTTATGCTTAGCAAGTACTACTAAACTTGTTCATTATGACGATAAGTTACCCATCATCCATGCATGAAATAGGCGAAGTAATTTCGCATCGTTATGCAGAAGGACTCGAGAAACCTATTGCATATATCTCGAAAACCCTTAATAGTCATCAAGCTCGCTATCCTCAAGTAAAAAAAGAAGTTTTACCCATAACATTATTACAAAGTTCCACCAATATCTTTACGGACGTCATTTTGAACTTATAACAGACAATCAAGCACTTACAACACTTGTCAATCCATCAAACAAGTTGCCAGTTATAGTCCTGCATCGACTTCAACTCTAGGCCATCGTGCTACAAGCTTACGATTACACAATTCATTTTAAAAAGTCATCCGACCATGTTACTGCCGACACACTCTCTCGATTGCCGACTGGGGATGATCTGTCATTTGATCAGTTAGAAACTAAGTTACTCAAGGTTGACACGGTGTATCACTTAGCTGTTGAAGATTTTCCAGTGAATGCTGATCTCATCAAACATCTAACAGGTATAACGGACAATCTTCGTTGGTGCTATGTGGGCGTCAAACTATGTGACGATTATATGCCGTTAACGGCATCACAAAATGGTACAACCAAGTCCGCGAACCAACCGCTTGAGATGTCGAGCGTACTCTGCTTCTGGATCCAGAACGCTCTCCCACGTTGACGGCAGGCTTGGTGAGATCAGGCTCAATTCTACATATATATACATATATATATGTATATATATGTATATATATATATATATATATATGTATATATATGTATATATATATGTATATATATGTATATATATATGTATATATATATAAATATATATATATATATATATATATATGTATATATATATATATATATATATATATATATATATATATATATATGTATATATATGTACATATTCATATATATATATATATATATATATATATATATATATATATATATATATATATATATATATACTCGTATATATATACATATTTAAAAGTTAACGTAAGTTTAATAATATTATCGAAAGGCAGATCTTAATCCGAGTTAAAATGCATATATCATACTAAGTAGTTAGAAAAGTTAATACTGAATTCAAAGATCTGCGCTGCATGAGCGACACCCTAATCCATGCTGTGTGAGTTTATTGTGGGTGGATCTCTTCTGTCGATTGCATATGTATTTACAGTTTCACCTTTGTTTTCCTTTTTTCACATTTTTTCACTTTTTTTTTCTTTGTGTCTGTTCTTCATTTTCTTTTTTTTTTTTTGTATGTTTGAGTATATTGATTTGATTTGTCATTTTCATATTTTTCAAAAATTCACATGTTTATTTTTCTTTTCTCACTCTATTTCTTTTCTTGTTCTATTCTCTATTTTGTTATATTTTCGTACGTCTGGGTATATTGATTTGGTTTGTCATTTTCATATTTTTCAAAAATTTACACCTTTTCCTTTTCTTTTCTCACTCGATTTGTTTTCTTGTTGTCTATTCTTTATTTTCTATCTATTTATCTATTTTCTTATTTCTTACGTGCGTCTGAATACGAGGGCGGATTGATAAAGAAGCTACCTAAGTACGAAAAAGGCAGGACAAACACAAAAACTTTTTTTTTTAAATTGCAATCTGTCAAACGTCAGCTGTTAAAATTTCACCCAAATTCATCGATTAGTTTATTTGTTGTAGTCGTTTGAAGTAACCAACTTTTGTGTTTCTTGAAAAAGCGAATTTCGTGCAGTGATTAAACACTATTAATTGAAAGGGAAAACGGCGAAAGAGACAAAAGAAAAGCTCGATAAACATTACGGTGAGTCTGCTCCGTCAGATTACATGGTAAAATATTGGATTGCTGAATTTGAAAGCGGCCGAACAAGCACTGCAACAACACCATCAACAGGAAGGCCAAAAGAAGTGGTTACTGAAGAAAATATCAAGAAAATCCTCGATATCGTTATGAATGATCCCCGAGTAAAGTTGCGTGAGATTGTTGAAATGGTAAACATCTCATATGAACGTGTGTTCAATATTTGTATGAACATTTGCATATGAAAAAGCTATCGGCAAGATGGGTGCCGCGTTTGCTCAGTGTCGAACAAAAACGAGTTCGAGAGACCTCTTCACAGCGGTGTTTGGAAATGATAAAACGTAATCCTATTGCTTTTTGGGGTCGATTAATAACTGTTGATGAAACGTGGGTCCACCACTACACATCTGAAACCAAAAATCAATCGAAACAATGGGTTGAAGCTGGTGGAAGTGCTCCGAAGAAGGCGAAGGCAGTGAAATCGGCTGGTAAGGTTATGGCCACTGTATTTTGGGATGCACTCGGAATATTGCTTATCGATTATCTTGAAAAAGGATCCACAATCACAGGAAAGTATTATAGTGCATTATTGGATCAATTGAATGATGAAATCAAGAAAAAACGACCACATTTAAAGAAGAAAAAAGTGCTCTTTCTTCAAGACAAAGCACCGGTTCACACAGCATTAGATACTTACTTACTTTTGTGGCCATAACAACCGAATATCGATTTAGGCCGAAAATAACATGCTTCGCCAGCCATCTCTGTTCTTTGCTAGCTGGCGCCAGTTAGAAATTCCAAGCGCCGTCAAGTTCTCCAGTGCTTGGTCCTTCCACCGGAGGTTAGGTTTCCTCTTCTGGGTCGTCCTCCAGCGAGTTCCGAATATAACACCTTCTTAGCTGGAGCATGTTGTTCCATTCGGTCGACATGACCTAGCCAGCGCAGCGCTGGATTTTGATGCGCTTTACTATGTCAATATCAGCATACAGCTCTTACAGCTCATGGTTGTACCTTATTCGGTACTCGCCACCAACGAAAATAGGTCGTATTACTTTTCTCTCGAAAACTCCAAGCATTCGCTCATCCGAGGTGGAAATTATCCAGGCTCCAGCGCCATATGTTAGGACAGGCATGATGAGAGACTTGTAGAGTGTAGTTTTCGTTCTTCGAGAGAGGGCTCGAATTCTCAATTGCTTACTCAGCCCAAAGTAACACTTGTTAGCAAGAGTTATACTACGCATGATCTCCAAGCTGACGTCAATACAGTTGTTGATGCTGGATCCAAGATAGACAAAATCCCTTACTACTTCAAAAGCGTAGTTGTCAACAGTGACGTGCTGTCCAAGACGTCGGGACTCTTTGATTGTTGACACTAGATACTTCGTCTTGCCCTCGTTCAGGGTAAGACCCATCCGACGCGACTCTCTTTCCGACTCTGAGAATGCTGCTCTGACTGCTCGCGCGTTCATGCCGATTATGTCAATATCGTCGGCATACGCTAACAGCATGACACTTTTGTTGAAGATAGTGCCATTATGTCGTAGATCAGCAGCTCGTATTATTTTCTCTATAATAAGATTGAAGAAGTCCCACGATAACGAATCACCTTGTCTGAAACCCCGTTCAGTACTAAACGGTGCGGAGAGGTCCTTCCCAATTTTTACTGCAGAACGGAAGTTATGCAGTGTCATTCTACAAAGTCGAATGAGCTTTGCAGGAATACTGAACTCAGACATTGTTGCGTAGAGGTAATCCCTTACCGGACTGTTGAAAGCGGCTTTATAATCAACAAATAGGTGGTGTGTGTCGATCTGTTTTTCTTGGGTCTTCTCCAGCATTTGGGGCAGTGTGAAAATTTGGTCGATGGTAGATTTACCAGGTCTGAAGCCACACTGATACGGTCCAATCAGGTTGCTGAGCATGGGCTTCAATCTTTCACACAATACGCTCGATAGGACCTTGTTTACGATGCGCAGGAGACTTATTCCACGATAGTTGGCGCAAATTGTAGGGTCTCCTTTTTTATGTACAGGACAGAGAACACTGAGTCTCCAATCATCAGACATGCTTTCATCCGACCATATTCTGCTTATGAACTGGTGCATGAAGGCGAGCAGCTCATCGCCTCCGGTCTTAAACAACTCGGTAGGCAGGACATCAGCACCTGCAGCTCTGTTGTTCTTCAGCCTTAAAATGGCCGTTTCAACCTCGTCATAGTCGGGTGGTGGAACACCAACACCATCATATGTAATTGGGGTTATCGGGCAATCTCCTCCACTGGCGGAATTGTTCGTAGCATCGCCATTCAGTAACGTGGAGAAGTGTTCCCTCCATAGGCTCAGTACACTCTGGACATCTGTAACCAGATTCCCATTTCCATCACGACAAGAAGAGGCTCCGGGTTTTAAACCTCCACTCAGGCGCTTAATCTTTTCGAAGAATTTTCGAGTCTCATTCTTGTCGGTACACATCCCTATCTCCTCACATTCGCGTCTTTTATTGTTCTCTTTTCTTGCGCCTGAAAAGACGTCCCTCTGCACTCCTTTTCTCTCTGTACCGCTCCTTAACAGCTCGCGTTGAACCTGCACGCAGGGTTTTTTCTGTAGGCGGCGTCTTTCTCTGCGGTAGCGTCGCGACACTCCTGATCATACCACTCATTCCTCAGAGGCCAGTAGGAACCGATTACCTCCTCGGCAGCAGTAGTCATGGAGTGGGATATATGTATCCACCGTGCGCATGTATCATCAAGTGGGGGAGTGTTCTGCATAAGCAGATCCCATAGTCGAGTGGAAAATGCATCTGCTGTCTGTGGTGATGGCAGCTTACTGACGTCGAGCTTCCTCTGTGTGGGACTTCTCTTGTTATTTGCGACACATAGGCGTGTGCGCACCTTAGCTGCAACAAGGTAGTGATCCGAGTCGATGTTGGCACCACGGATCGATTTCACGTCCATCACACTGGAAGCATGCCTTCCGTCAATAACCACATGATCAATTTGGTTTCTTGTTCGTTGATCTGGAGACAGCCATGTCGCTTCGTGGATGTCGAGATGCTGGAATGTGGTACCACCAATTACCATGTTTCGTGCCGGCGAAGTCGGTCAACCTCATTCTGTTATCGGAGGTGTTCTGGTGGAGGCTGAATTTTCCGACAGTTGGACCAAAGGTACCTTCCTTGCCCACCCTGGCATTAAAGTCGCCAAGCACGATTTTGATATCGTGGCGGGGGCAGCGGTCATAAGCTTCTTCGAGGCGCTGAAAGAAGTTCCTTTGGTCACATTGTCCCTCTCATCCGTCGGAGCGTGGGCACATATAAGGCTGATGTTGAAGAATTTTGCCTTGATGCGGATTGTGGCCAGCCGCTCGTTCACAGGATTGAAATGTGAGACAAGATGTCGTAGTCTCTTGCTAACCAAAAATCCACAAAAATCCTAATTCGTGCCTTTCAGCATGGCAACTGTAGTATATGTCACAGGACGCTCTTTTGGAGCAGCCCTGTCCCGTCCATCGCATTTCCTGGAGAACGGTGATGTCAGCTCTGTATTTTTCGAGGGCATCAACCAGCTGGATAGAGGTACCCTCCCTATAAAGGGACCGGACATTCCAGGTGCATATCCGTAAATCGTTGTCCTTCTTTCGTTTGCGGGGGTCATCAACAAAAGCGGTAGTCCTTATCCGAGGCATATCTGTTTTTTTCATTGGGGTTTTTGTTATGTGGCGGGTCCCAAACCCAACGCACAACCTTTAACCGAGCAGATTTTCGCCACTCACTTCAGCCGCCTCCCAGCGGGTGCCAGGAAGACATTGCCCGGTGGTCGCCACATGGAGGGCCCCCATTAATAATAATGAAAGCCCCATCACATAGCAAGCTTAGCAAGCTATATGACTACCTCTCATTAACAAATAAAGGTATCATCACATAGCACTCAGATCAAACTACATGACAGCCATGGATTGCGCTAGTCTTACCACCAGACCACCACAGCATTAGATACGATGCTAAAATTACGTGACATACACTTTGAATTGGTTGGTAATCCACCTAGCTCCTAGTGACTTTTTCCTGTTTCCAAACTTGAAAAAGTGGTTCGCAGCAAAGAGATTTAGCTCAAATGAAGAAGTGACTACCGGAACTAACGCGTATTTTGATTGGTTCCCGAAATCGTGTTTTTCAGATGGTATAAAAAAGTTGGAATATCGTCTTACTAAGTGTGTCGAAGTAAAAGGAGACTATGTTGAGAAATAAATGGTTTTTGAAAAAAAAAATGTTTTTTTCCTACTTAGGTAGCTTCATTATCAATCCGCCCTCGTATATTGATTTGGTTTGTCCTTTACACATTTTTCAAAAATTCACCTTTCTTCCCCATTTTTTGGTTTTCTTCTTTTTTCTTAGAAATCACTACTTATTTACTTTGAATTATTCGAGCTGTTGTTGTTGTTATTAATTTCCTTTTTATAAAATTAGTTGCTGACAAAAAGAAACGAGATGGCTTTGGCTCCGTTCTTATTGGACTGCTGCTGTATAGGTGAAGCAAATTCATTCGATATGATAAAATTATCGCAAGCGGTACCTTTCGGTAATAGTAATGAATTTCATGTCTTTAGTCATTATTCGCTTGTATGATGTTAAAAAAAAATTACACAACTTGACTCTGTGAGGTGAGCTGCCTACGGTGGTCGTCACTGGATTGTGCCGTTAGGTCTTGGAACGACACTCATTGCAGCTGAGAGACTTTGGCTAGATCCACTGTACGTGAAAAGCTGGTAAAGCTGGTAAAAAATTCGATTTGGACGAGGATAAGGATTCGGACGCGGCACGACCACGACCAACACCACCACCACTGAATCGTCCACTCCAGCCACATAGACCCCAGGCCGAAATCTCGTAATAGGGTGATTGTACAATTATATCTCTTCTATGCCAACACGTTAGCAGTGCAACTTGCGAATTTCTTTTTGTGCAATTAAAAAAAATAGAAAACTAGCAAAAAGATGACATTCTTTGCTAAGTGGTGATTAATGGTCTCCTCGTCTCTCTAATGTTCCGCACACGTCTGCTCGCTAGCTCGTCACGTTCCAAAAATACCGAGCCCCCGCATCGGATGTTCCCATGTCACTTTCTGCGCCATTACTTACAATGTTGCCAACGGCCTGTTACGCGATCTCACCGTTCCTATGGTTTAATTCCCTCTTTCGTTCGGACCTATTACTACGTGGAAGACCACACACTACTTTTTTAAAAGAGAAAAAAAAAATTCAAATCATGCTGGCATACAGGCCACGTTGTTGTACTAAAATTGATTACCTTATAAAGAATACTTGGAAACTATAGGTATAAAAAGTATAGCCATCGAATGTTGAGTGAGAGAGAAGAAAAAGATTATTTGAAAGATTATGCCATGAATGTTATTACCACAAGGGCTTTGATAACCATTTGAGTTTGTCAGTCTGGTTGAACATACCACTCCTGCGTACAAGTAACACAGGGCGAATGACATTGCAGCAAAAGCAGAAAAAAAACGAAGGTGGACAGCCATCTGCCAGAGTGGCATGAACACCAAATTGTTGCCCTCACACAGGTTAGGATGAAACGCTTAAACTTAATGGAGTGCTCTTGTTCCAAACTGGTGCTACCTGAGGCTCTTCACCACAAGGTTCTGTATCTGCTACATGGTGGTTATTGGGCTAAAGCCGCATGAAGAAAATGGCGAGACGATATGTATGGTTTCCAGGCATTGATACGAAAATAGAACAATTACATAACAAATGCGCTATCTGTCAGCCAACTGCAAGCCACCCAAAACGTGAATTTTCTCCGTGGCCACAACCTACCCAACCCTGGGAAAGGATTCATTTAGATTTCGCTGGATCATTTTATAATCGCATGTGGTAAATTATCGTGGATGCTTACTGCATATTTTCCTACACAGTGGAACAATCTTCAGCAACTACGTTGACAACAATAGCGGCGATTCTACGCATTATATCGTTGGAAAGACTTCCATGTACTATCGTTACGTATAATGGGACGCAATTTAATTTAAAAATCTTTTCGATATTAAATTTATGTATCAGCCGGGGATTGAACCACGACCTACAGATCAGAAGGCCAACATACTAACCACTGAGCCACGCCACCCACAAATAGCCGATGAAAACCCAACGGCCAGTGATAAAACTCCTGCTCCAAGTTTCAATGAACAAACATCTGAAATAGCTGGATGCCCTATAAACCAAAAAGTTCCTCTTCGGCATTCGACACGATTAAGAAATAAAGTTATTAGGTTCAATCAATCCGTTCACAATTAAAATTGTATTTTATACATATTGTTACGAAAATGTCTTTATTGGGCTGTTCTTATCGACTAGATTGCATAAAAAAATGTACAAATCAATTCTATTTTTCTTATTAAATTCAAAAATATAAAAATATCTTAAATATTTCAAAGAGAATCTAATTTCTAATCTTTCTGTACAAGTATATTTTTCACCAGTGTTTTTGTTAAGTGATTTGTTTATTATTTACAACACTGCCCTCCACTTAAACTTGTTCGTCCCGAACAAGTGTTCCCATATCGCCGTGATAAGAAGCCAGCCGTTCCAGATGTACTATTTTCAATTTTGCTCGACGATGCCCTGATTGTTGAATCCGATACACAACATCGTTGATTCTGTTTATCACTTTATATGGTCCTTCCCAATGCGTTTGTAATTTAGGAGACAAGCCCTTTTTCCGTTGTGGATTATGAAGCCATACCAGGTCTCCTTTATGGTAGCCTTTTGAATTTGTTCGTAAATCATATCTGGCCTTCATCTTGTCACTTGTTATCTGAATTCGCCTTCTTATGAAACGATGCACTTCGTCTAGTTGATTTCGTTTGTTCTCAACGTAGTCACATATAGGTTTGTCAGACAATGGAGTTACTCCAAATTTCAAATCAGCCGGTAATCTTACATCTGTACCGAAAACTGCTCTTGCTGGTGTTGTTGCTGTGGAATTATGCTGTGCAGACCGATATGCAAGTAGAAACATTGGGATGTGAGTGTCCCAATCTTTTTGATCCCTGTTAACGACTTTCCTCAGGTACTCATTCAAGGTTGAATCGTTCTACCATACCGTCCGACTGTGGATGTAATGGAGTGGTACGAGTTTTATGTACGCCCAAAATTGCGCAAACTTCTTTAAACACCGTTGATTCGAAGTTTCGCCCTTGGTCAGAATGCAGCTCTAATGGGACACCAAATCGTGTAATCCCATTGTTCACGAATACTTCAGCGACCATGTTCGCTTCTTGATTTGGAATAGGGTACACTTCTGGCCAATTGCTAAAGTAGTCCATTACTACCAACACATACCTATTTCCCAAGTTGCTAGTGGGGAACGGTCCCGCTATGTCCAACGCAATTCGTTCAAACGGAGCACCCGTGTTGTACTGTTGCATCTTACCTCGAGTCCTTCTATGTGGCCCTTTTGCTGATGAGCATTGGTCACATCTTCTTATAAAGTCTGCCACGGATTCCTGGCACCCAACCCAGTAGAAGCGCCTCTTGACCTTTTCTGTGGTTTTAGCTATGCCTAAATGACCTCCACTGGATGCATTGTGATATTCTGAAATTACCTCCTTGATTCTGGACTTTGGTACCACCAGAAGGTTATTTGCGGTTTTGCCATCTTCACTTTCCCATGTCCGGTACAGACAACCATCACTAAGGTGCAAGCTTTGCCATTGCGCCCAGTATGCTTTAGATATCGGGCTTTCACTAGCCATTTATTGCCAGTCTGGTCGGATGCCATGCTCTTTACTTTTCATGATTTTTGCAAGATCTGGGTCGTTCCGCTGCTCTTTTTGTATTCGTTCACTGGTCCAGGACTCTTCCGGAAGGGCATTTAAAAGCCGGATGTCTACAATGTGTTCCTTGCTTTCGGCTCGTGAACAATGTTTGCATTCAGTGCTGCAGGGACGACGCGATAAGGCATCAGCATTACCGAGATGATCTCCTTTACGGTGCTCAATTGTAAAATCGTAGCTTTGCAATCGCTCAATCCATCGCGCTAGTTGACCTTCCGGATCCTTGAATTGTAGTAACCACCGGAGCGCTGCATGGTAAGTCCTGAGGTAGAATTGTTGTCCGTATAGATATTTATGAAAGTGTTTCACGCATTCCATTATTGCAAGTAGCTCCCTTCGCGTTACGCAGTAGTTTCGCTCTGGTTTTGACGAAGTTTTGCTGTAGTAGGCTATCACTTTTTATTGTCCTTCTATTATCTGAGACAGTACTCCGCCGATTCCGTAGCCGCTCGCATCCGTATCCAATATAAATGTTTTGCCAGGTGTTGGGTAAGCTAATACTGGTGCGGAGCAGAGTTGTTCTTTGAGCTGTTCGAAAGCCATATCTTGTGTATCACCCCATTTGAATGCCTGGTTCTTCCTAGTTAGGTCATGTAAACTACTGGCTATGTTTGCAAAGCCGGGCACGAACCGTCTGTAGTAGGTACACAGCCCCAGGAAACTTCTTAGATCATGCAGGTTTGTTGGTTTTGGCCACTTTTTCACCGCTGCTATTTTCTCGTCGTCTGTGTGAACGCCTTTCGTGGTTACCTTGTGACCGAGATACCGAACTTCACGTTTGAAAAGTGAACACTTCCTTGAGTTCAGTTTCAGTCCAGCGGCTTCTATTCGTTCATAAACCTCCTTCAATTTCGCTAAGTGGTCGTCAAAGTCTTTGCCCATCACAATAATGTCGTCAAGATATACCAAACACGTTTTCCAGTGCAGTCCTTTCAAGACACGTTCCATGAGACGCTCGAAAGTGACAGGTGCATTGCAAAGCCCGAAAGGCATCACTGTGAATTGCCATAGTCCATCACCAACGCTAAATGCAGTCTTTTCTTTGTCTTTCTCTTTAAGTTCTACTTGCCAGTAGCCGCTCTGTAGATCGAGGGTTGAGAACCATTGTGCACCAAATAGTGTGTCGAGAGTATCGTCGATTCTAGGCAATGGATAGCTATCTTTCTTCGTGACATCATTCAACTTACGGTAGTCCACACAGAATCGAGTACTTCCGTCTTTCTTCTTCACAAGCACTACTGGTGCACTCCAGGGGCTGGCGGATGGTTCGATAACACCTTCCCTCCGCATATCGGCAACGAGCTTTGTTACTTCATCCCTTCTAGCCAATGGAACTCTTCGTGGCGCTTGGCGGATAGGTTTGGAATCGCCGGTATCAATTTCATGTTTCACTATAACTGTTCTTCCGCCACTTTTACCTTTAGGTGCAAAAATGGACCAATGTTTCCTTAATGCTTGTAACGCCTTATTTTTCTGATGTTCAGTAAGCTCTTTAGTCCATTCTTGCATCTGCGACATTGCCATTTCTTTGTCCGCATTGCTTCCAGCTTTTACTGTCGCCGTATCCGCTCCACAATTAACCACAGCTGTAACCTCTTGACATTGACCAATTATTGTTCCTTTTCTTACAAATTTTGGTGTACCAGATGGATTTAAAATTCGAATAGGTATACTTCCATCATTTTTACACTCCACTAGTGTTTTTCCAAGTATGATGTTATTGACTTGGTTACTTTTGATAGCTTCCACAACCCACAACTTACTTGTAACTCCATCCGTATCTATTTTAGCCCATATGATTGCCTCCGAATTTGCGGGTATTTTCTGTTTTTGGCATATCCGGACCTGCCTTGTACTTCCACTATGCTCATAGCCAGCATTTAGTGGACATTCGACATCCATATATCGCAATATTCGTCGCCTTAAGTCTAATGTAACTCCATGTAAAATAAAAAATAAATATGTGGCACTTAAAGCCCCAAAGGGCTCATTGGCCGAGCTTCTCTTCCATTACTGTTATGCGTCTTAAATTTGGACAGTATTAGAAGGGACCTACTTATTTTAACCGGTTCCGAACGGCAGAACACTTGTGACATCACTTTTTCTGAGCTTGTCACAGAGTTCTTTTAGAAGCTTTTTCATGGCAGGTTGTTACTGTCGGAAGAATTGCCAATTGCTTGCCGACAGGTGGGTACCATTCGAAAGAAAAATCTTATCGATATTAAATTTGTTATGAATCAGCCGGGGATTGAACCACGACCTACAGATCAGAAGGCGAACACACTAACCATTGAGCTACGGCACCCTCCATGTAACTCCATGTGCGATCATAAAACCTATGCCAATAAAGACGTCATCGATAATATCTGCCACAATGAATTCATGTTGTAAATCACAGTCACCTATCGTGATTTGCTTTGAGACCTTTCCCAAAATCGGTGCATCTTCACCTGTTGCTGTGCGAAGTTTTATACCAACTAATGGCACAAACTCTTTCACCAGGCCACTTTTTATTATCGAGTGAGACGCGCCAGTATCCAAAGTCAAAATAAATGCTTTATTGTTAATTTTTCCATCGATGGTCAGACTTTTAGGCACGCGTTCCATTTGAGAGATGAGAATGGTGGGGCAACCCGTTGTGGGAGCCAGCTCACGCCCCTTGGAACTGGCTCGTTTTAATTTAACGATGGCTTATACGTAGTCTCGTTAACGCTGTTCACCCCGTCTTCGAGTTTCTTCTTCCCTGGAGAGCTTGATCGAGAACGTTTTCGACGGCAATCCCGTGCCATATGTCCAGGTTTAGCACAATTAAAGCACTTTCCACTAAATGTGCCTTCACGTCGAACTACTGCAGCTTGCTCGGACTTGATCACTTGGCGTACCACTTCAACCAGATCATCCGTTTCAATCTCCAATTTCCGAACCTTATGTGTTGGACGACACATCAAACCAGCAGCTTCATATGTCAGCGCACTACTAACAGTTTCTGCAAAAGTCGCTCTCGGGGACATGATTGTTTGTCGTTTTGTTTCGGGATCACGTATGCCTTCGATGAATGTGTCAATTTTAATTACCTCAATGAAATCACTAGGTTTGCCAGCATACGAGAGGTTGCACAGCCGTTCAATATCTGAGGCATATTGTTGAAGAGTTTCGCCAATCCGTTGTACCCTTGCTTTTAGTTCTACTCTGTGCAACTGGGTCATATAGCTACTGTCGTATTTCCGCTTCAAAGTATCCATAAACGCTTGATAGCTGTTGCGCTCGTGCTCTGGAACCTGCTGTAAAACTTCCGCTGCATTACCTTTTAATGCCACAATTAATGCAGAAGTTTTTTCGTTTACACCCCACTGATTTGCTAAGGCGGTTGTTTCAAATTGCAACTTGAAAACATCAAAAGCCGTCGATCCATCAAACGTTGGTGATTTTAATTTGATGGCACCAGAATCTCGAACGATTGTTGTTGTAGTTCCACTTAGTTCCATTGAATTAAAGCGATTTTCCAGGTGCCGAATCTTCTCGTCTATTACAACTTGTTTCTCGCTTAGCTCTTGTACTTTTGAATATCTAAAGAGGCCTTGGTAAGCTGTTCCTGCATGACGGTAGAGTTTTCTTCAAATTTCTCTTGCAACAGTGAAGCCATTCCTTTCTTAGATTCAGTAGAGTGTTTATCAAGTTGCTCCTGCATCTGCTGCATCATCGATTTCATAAACTCCATCATTTGGCCGAGACACAGGATCTCCGACTGTTATGAATGCAAAGAGTGGGAAAAAATTCAGGGACTCTACGAGGGGAAATCGGGAACCCCAAAATTTTGCTAAAAGTAGGCCAGCTGAAATGGAAGGTGGCAGTCTTGCGCCTTTAGAGATTGTTGACACACACTCCAAGACAGATATCAAGATGGTGGAAGTTGGTAGTCAAGTCCAGAAGGCTTTTTAAACCATCTTTCCCATCTAGTAATAACAAAGATGGCTACTGTTTGGGAGTCTCTGATGTAAATAATGTGTTCATTGGGTTTCTGTGTGAGGAATCAAAAACTGGAAAACTCATTTTACTAGTAGACTTTGAGGCCATGAGAGGACTAAAGATTTGATTTTAGAATTACATATAATATCTGAAGAGAGTGGGATTTCTGCTGATGGTATCCCAGGAAGAGAAAGTTCATGGAACCGATCGGTTATCAATACGATGAAAAAGAAGCTAATTTTCTTAGGTGAGTGAAACAGAATATGATGACTCTACCTCTCAAACCGTTAAATGAAGGTAATAGAGTACTACACACCAGTAAGGTTGTAGTACCTGAGAGAACTATTAAGGCAGTCCCCATTAAAATAAATACAAATTTCGAAGCAATTATAGTAGAGAAACAGGAAGTATCTCCTTGAATATATTTAGGAGACAGTGGGCAGTGTGACGGATAACCCAGTGTATGTCCCAATGCTCAGCACGAATACGGATTCGTACATTGTAAATAATGAGCCCAAAATAAATATAATTAAATTTAATCATTTTAAACACGTAGAATACGACATAGACTACAAAATAAATAGCGTTATGGAAACGGATAACCATTAAAGGATTACCAAAATATTTGATACGATTAAGCGATACGACAGTACAGACTACCAGTAGTGCACGAAGAAGAAATAAAATGCTGGAATATGGAGTAATTGTTTCCAGCTAGTTTCCTTGGAATTCTCCGATAATTTTAGTTCCAAAGAAAGCGGGAGAAGATGGCAAAAGAAAATGGAGGTTAGTGGTAGGTTTCAGAAAATTATGCGACGCCACAATCATAAAATGGAATGTGTTAAAAATAATTCTGTGCCAAAGAATGTGAAAGATGTTTAGGCACTTTTAGGTTTAGTAAATTATTACCGAAAATTTTTGAGAATATGGCTGGTATGGCACTGCAAATCAACAAACTGCTCAGAAAAAAAGCGAAATTTGTCAGAAATCTTTTGAAGATTTAAGGGGGTCTTCTACTTTGTTGGTTCAAAAAATTCGATTTTTTTTTTCAATTTTCCAACCCAGAAGGTGTTAGGAATATACCCTTAAAAGGATATAACTGAAATCTTATTATTTCGAGTTTTTCCGAGCCGTCGAAGACAGTTACGCGTGCTCTTATCGCAGCGCTCTTCGCGACCACCTAAAAGCTGGCCCATCGCGTTTTTCTAAAGTTATCTAACGTTCTATCGAATACCTGATGTATCTGTATCTATGTAATCTCTGTTATGCATGATAAATTTTTCGGTCCATTCAGTTTGAAAGAAAATTTAACGTCGGAAACATCCCGCTTGTTATATACATGAATATCTTTAAATGCGATTTCCCAAAAGTTGCGTTTTTGTAACTGGTTGACATGATATCTCGAAAACTAATTGATTGATTGATTGAAATTATATATCAAAATTTGTGAAAAACATGTGGCTATCGTCTGACAGATACTTTTTAGATTTTTTTTATTTAAACAATATTTTACAGATGTTTTTAACCCCGAAAACATTAAAAAAAAAATTTTTTTTTTAAAGTTGCCTGTTCTGCGAAATTTTCAAATTTTGAAAATGCCATCTGTCAAACGATAGCCAAGGTGATAAAAAAATTAAATCATTTTGGTTTTTTTGTTTCAGACGATTTTCATGAGCTAAATCGTGTCAACCATTTGTGTATGCATTTTTTGCAAGGGACACTTCAAGGTCAAGTCACGGTCAAATCGAAGACAGTAAATTTTCAGTAAAATTAGTGTTAAATGTATTTAAATAAACAAGTTGAATCCAACAAACCGCACCTCGATTGCGTTTTTAGTTTTCCTATAACTAATATTCAAAAAACAGTGTCAAAAATGAAGCCACAAGGTAGAAGACCCCCTTAAAGCAAGCAATATGCTCTCCTCCAATTTCAGCATGCCCAGATTTTTCCAAACCTTTCGTGTTAATAACAGATGCTAGCAACGAGGCTGTAGGAGCAATTCTATCTCAAGGTGAAATTGGGAAATATAGACCAATAGCCTTTGCAATCAGGGCGCTCAGTGACACTGAGAAAAGGTATTCCACCACTGAAAGGCATTCCTGGCCATCGTATGGGCTGTGAAGAATTATTGAGCTTATTTACTCGGTAGACCGTTCAAGATCAACACCGACCACCAGCCACTACGACGAATTGCAAACCTAAAGAATCAGACATCACGTTTAGCACGTTTCAGGCACAAATTATCTGAATTTGATTTTGAAATAATTTATAAACCAGGCAAACGGAACTTGAACGTGGATGCGCTCAGCAGAGTTCCACAACCGAATCAGGAGTCAACAATGGTTGTGACTCGTTCTATGGCGAGGAATAAAGTCGACGAAACCGAAAGCCAAGAAGAACCTGATGAAAGCTCTGATGACGAGTTAAAACTAGATGAAAATGCAGAAAATAAGGAGATCAAGAATGCGGAACTTCTCACTGATGAGAAGGATATATCGACAATACTTCGTAACTTCCGTGATTCACCTTTAGGAGGGCATCAGGGTGCTTTGAGAACTTATTTCAGGATTAGAAGACAGTACAGGTGGAAAGGTATGCGAAGCCAGATTAAAGAATATGTTAAAAATTGTAAAAAATGTCAAACTAACAAGAGCTCAAGGCTCACGAAAATGCCAATGATATTAACTGATACACCATCTAAGCCATTTGAAAAGGTATATATGGACATGGTAGGAATTCTTCCAGAGACGACATCTGGAAACAAATACATACTTACAATTCAAGATGATTTTTCCAAATTTTTTATTTGTGTAGCTATAGCAAAAGCGTTTTACAACGAAGTTATTGCGATATAACATACCAAAAATTTTAGTGACAAATAATGGTACAAATTTCACTTCGAAACTGTTTTCTGATACATGCAAGTTACTGGGTGTTAAAAAACTGCATATAACACCGTACCATCCACACGCAAATGGTTCTTTAGAAAGGAGCCACAGACCTTTAGCAGAATATCTTAGGAGTTTTGTTAAAGAAGATGGGTCAAATTGGGACCAATGGTTAGCATCAGCGATGCACGTGCACAATAACACCATACATACTTCGACGAAACGTAGACCATTCAGTGTCCTATACGATTTCAATATCGATATGCCGACAAACCTAAAAACAAAAAGATCACCTGTGTACAATACAGATGATCAAAATAAAGTATTAAAATACCAACACACGAGTTAGTAATCAAGGAAAATCAAGAAAAAGCAAAGAAATCAGCTAAAATTCAATACGACAAAGGGATCCACTCTATAATTTTTAAAATTGGTGATAAAGTATTACTGAGAAACCAGACTAGAAAAAATAAATTTAGTCCCATCTGGACTGGACCATACGAAGTGATACATGTGGACAGTCCAGTACCTACGACTGTACAGATCGGACGGAAAGGGAAAAAGTACCACAATAACTTAATAAAACCTTTCCACCAAAAGAAGTAAAACAGCAAGCCCCAAACAACGACAACAAAAAAACAAAACTATAGAGAAAATGATACAGTTTAAAAGAAAACACAAACAATTATTATAGAGAAGAGAACAAAATTAAATATTTATTATCTTTGCAATCACAATAAGCAATATATTTTTCTTAAAATAAACTGGACAAATCCCTGATGCAGTAGGGCAGCTTCTTGACGTCATATCCCCTATTCGCGGCGTCCTCTTCCAACAATAGGATGAACGCATGAAGCGCCCTGAGCCGTGAGGGGGTCGGAATGACCGACCCTCGATATTCTGGAATAACAAACGGTAGGAGGCCTCGACCTCCTGCCCGTAGTCCCAGCACACCTCGTCCAAATGGCGCAGCTGCCAATAGAGGATCTCGAGCATCGACATCCCCGAAATGGATAACCCTTGTCGGGGCTCACCGAAAAACCCCATTAGACGTTCCTGCATCTCCGCAGAACGAGTCGAAATACCACGTGAGTGGTTACTTTCGAGCTTTCGGAAGACGTTAAAAAACACCTCCAAAAAGCGTACCTTCTCTCCAATTAGTTAGTTCTTTAAGTCTCTGTTGAGAACAAACTGAAGATAAACACAAAACAAGACCACCTTATATGTGAAATAAAACGTAGGGTGTTTTTTCACAAAGCCACGATCAAACCATAATAACAGAACGAAAAACCAACGTAAGTAATAGAAATAATAAAAACAGGAAGAAAATACAAATAATACCAAATCGGTTGGGCATAATAACTTAATGGTACAAAATTACTCAAATATGTCCTCCAAGTAAACAAAACTGCATTCAAAAATCTATAACTCAACAAAATCACCCTAACATAAAACTCACTACAAAAGCATGGGAACAAAATAAGCTTAACATTGCAATTTAAAATTCTATACGGAACATAAAACTCACTACAAAAGCATGGAAACAAAATAAGCTTAACATTGCAATTTAAAATTCTAGACGGAAGATAAAACTCACTACAAAAGCATGGGAACAAAATGAGCTTAACATTGCAATTTAAAATTCTAGACAAAACATAAAACTCACTACAAAATCATGGGAAGCATACATAACGTAGCGACAGAGACTATAGAAGTATAGAGATATCCCACTGTTAATAGACAGCGTTTTAACAGCAAATATGGCGATGATACAATGGCCTGGTCAACGCAGCTACGTTTCGGACGAAATCCAGCCTGTTCGTCCCTTAAAGCATTCTCAACGCACTGGAGTCTATTCTGTATAAGTGATGCCAGAATTTTGTAGATGGAATTGAGCAAGGTTACCCCTCTCCAGTTGCCACAGTCGCGCAGATCACCCTTTTTCGGAAGCTTAACGATGATGCCCTTCGTCCAAGAGGGAGGTAGCTTTTCGCTGCCCCAAACAGCAGCTATGTGAGGATGCAGAATTTCAGCTGATGTTTGTGGGTCGGCTGTCAGCAATTCTGGCTGAATGCCGTCGATGCCCGCTGCTTTGTTAAGCTTAAGCTTCTTAATTACGTCCCTTATTACCGCTATGCTTGGGCATGAAGTTGATATTCTGCTGTTGACTCTGGTGTTGTCGAGTTGACAGCTATTACTATCCTCAGTGAGAGTGGTGTTGCTGATTGCTTCAAAGTGATCTTTCCATCCCTGCATTTGTTCATCGCTACTCGTTAGTAAGGTGCCACTTTGATCTCTTATTGGCTGATTTCTGATGGTTTGCCGGTTGGTTAGGCTGCCAATCAGGCGAAACAGCTGTCGCATATTATTTGCTTCTGCTGCGGCCTCGGCATCTCTAGCGACATTCTCCATGAAACGTCTCTTATCCCTTCTGGCCGCTTTCTTGACCATCTTAGCTGTTTCTCTGTAGGATGGCCGTAATGAGTTGTCGTTGTTAAGCTGCCTTTTTAGTTCGTTTCTGCGCTGTATGATGCCCCAAGTGAGGTCAGAGATCCATGGCTTTCGGTGGGCCGGTTTAACTGTGCCAAGTTGTTCATCTGCTACGTGCCTGATTGTGGTGCTAGTAGTTTCCCAGCTGGTGCCTTCGTTGTTGTTGATTAGCTTTTCACGTAGTTTGCTGACTATTTCGTTTCTGGTGTCGATATTCCGCAGATATTGAACGTTATAGCGCTTATGTCTGCATTGTACGTCAAATTTCTTTCTGCATTTCAGCTTGATCTTTATGTCACCAGTGATGAGCTCGTGATCACTATCAATATCGGCTCCCCTTCTATTTCTGACATTACGTAGCGAACCTCTCCACTTCCGACTAACACAGATGTGGTCTATCTGGTTTCGAGTTTTACCATTCGGCGAGGTCCATATGTATTTATGAATTTCCTTGTGAGGAAATATGGAACCACCAATAACCAGCACCATAATAACTTAATAAAGCCTTTCCACCAAAAGAATTGATACGCGGCTATTTCAAACAAGGGGGCAAAGACAAAACCATAAAGAAATACGTACAAGTCAACAAAAAAAGAAAAACACCCTTTAAAAAAATTTTACTTACCGTTTTTTTTAAACAAACTGTAAATAAGCCCTAAAAATGGACCACATTATATATCCAAAATAAAATATAAGGTGAAACAGAACAACATGAATAATAGATATAGAAATAATAGAAACAAAAATCAAATAGAACAAATTTCCAGTTTGTAAATTATAATACCTTAGTTTTAACTCAAAGGTGTTTTGCAAATAAACAAAATTCCACTCAGCTCAACTCAACTCAACTCAATAAATCAACAAAATCACCCTATTCACAAAAAAATGTACAAAAGCATGAGAACAAAATATACATAACACACAGCGATCACAATATATATAAATAATACAGCATGAATCAAGTGACGTTTTATAATATGCTGACCATAAATGTATGGAAATAAATTTAATCGACTAATAATTATGCGAATGGTATGTGTATTATTTTTTTTTTCTCCTTTCCTCTCTTTTATTACTTAATTTTTGACAATAAAATAAAATATTGATATATACAAAAAATACATTATAATAATAAAATTTTCTCCATTAATATCTTACAATAACATAGGTCCCTCATAGCAAAGTAGGTAGGTCGGTAGAATGGCTGCGACCCTGGTCGCTCAAGTAGCAAATAAATTGCCGTTTTGAGCCATAAATCTCGCTAAGACCTACTGAGTGTTGAATGATATGTTACAACCAGTCGGAGTTGTTTATGAATTGACGGATATGGGAGATATCTTTTTTAGATACCTGTCTTAAGTTATCAAAGAAAGGGCTACCTAAGGATGTTAATCGGTTTCTGGATAAGACCGATAAGACATTTGTACATGAAATGCTTTACCGTCTCCTTAGCGGTTATATCGTTACAGCTCCTTCAATGGTCGTTGTGCGGAATACCCATTTTCTCTGCATGTGTACCAATGGCCCAGTGGCCTGTGCATACTGCTATTAGTTGACGGCCCTAGATCTACTGCGAAGGCTACTTGTCCTCTTCTCGTTGTAGTCTGGCCAGGTTGCTTTTGAAATTGCGCAGGTTGTGGTGCTTGTCCATTTCCGCTGCGCTTTGTTTAGGTAGTATTTTGAATGATCCCCTTGATTTTGGTTAGGGGAACACCTACATCGGCATTGGTTGCTCGTTTATTGTCTGCAGGTGATCCCCTACGGGGTAGCACATCAGCATTCTCGTTGCCTGCAAATTCCTTGTGTCCTGGACCCCAGATAACTGATACTTCGAGGTTGGCACTTATTGACGTTATTATTTGTTTACATTCTCCGACCAGCTTTGATCTAACAGTTGGCGCGGTTAGTGCCTTTATAGCTGCCTGGAGGAAGTTCAAAATATGATCCAAGGCCACTGCAGGGCAGGTGCGTCAGACCCCAGTTTCACCAACGCATGCATTGCGCTGCATGCGTTGGTGTTATAGTTCTCTCGAAGAGCTTCCCACCAAACTACAGAGCCTGAGGTCAACACCCGTCTCACTACCGCTTGGTACATCCAGAGTACCATGTTTAGCCTTAGACCCCATTTTTTACTAAACATCGATTTGCAAGCATAGAAATCGACGCAGGCCTTCCGTACTCTCTCCTCGATGCATGTTTTCCAATTCAGTTCGCTGTCTATAGTCAGTCCCAGATATTTGGTACTGTTAGATAAGGTTAGTTGTTGTCCATTTTATGTTGGTAGTCTGAAGGTAGGTGGTTTGTACTTCCTCGTAAATAGTACTAACTCCGTCTTATCCGGATTCAACCTAAGGCCACAATCTTGTGCCCATCTACTTAGTTTTGCTAATGATCTTTCCATGATTTCACTCATCACGGAAGGGAAGGGGCCCAAGACTAGGATCGCCACATCATCAGCGTACGCTACAATCTTAATTCCATTTGCCTTAAATTCCACAAGTATATCGTTTATAATAATGAGCCAAAGCAGGGTGAACAGCACGCCCCTACGTACGCTGTGTGCCCCTACGTACCCGCTTGCTACATTTCGCACCTCCTCGCTCAGCTGTTATTTCGCAAGTGTTATGGATATTTTACGTTGCTTATTCCAATCAAGCAATTTTGATACGTCGTTCGTTTTATTTATTTAAGTATTTTTCAACAATTATACTGATGTCGTCGTCAACAGTATAATTGTTCGATACAGGGTGAAAGAACCTAACTCGCGTGCTGCACTGTAGAGAGAGAGAGATTGCTCATCTAGAAGCTCCCGTATATATTAGTCTAAGATTTTCTCTAAAGTTTTTAATACGAAGGACATAAGGCTCATTGGCCTGAAGTCCTTGGCCGATTCATGTCCTCTTCTACCCGATTTAGGAATGAAAACCACCCTTGTCCTCCTCCATATAGTCGGGATATGGTTGTAGCGAATACAAGCACGGAAGATCTCCTTTAGCTCCTTGACCAAAGATTTCTGAGTCTTCTGCATCATTATATGGAGAATACCGTCTACCCCCGGGAATTTAAACGGTGCCCAACCTATTTTCTCCTCAGTCGTTATTTTATCTAGCAGCGCCACCGATACTTCCTGGTGTACCGGTTCACTTCCTTGCGTTGCATCTTCAGGACTGTCTGGAAAGTGGGTATCTATGAGGATATCTAAAGTTTCGGCCTCCGATTCCGCCCAAGTGCCATCGGCGCGCTTTTTAAAGGTTTTATTTGAATGATTTTTACCAGGATTTTGCCGAATCTTGCTGAGTCCTTCATGGCCTCAATCGACTCGCAATGTTCCCGCCAAGATTTTGCCTTTGCAGTCCGTATAGCTCTTTTATATTCCCTCGGGGAATATCTATACTCCTGAAAGTCACCCGTTGCATAGCAATCATTAAAGATTCTTCTTAGTTTGGACCTCAGGTCACTCAGTTCCCTATTCCACCACGGCGGGAAGATCTTCTTACTCCTCGATATAGGGCAGGCAACTTTGTACGCCACATGAAACCTTTTTTCTAGAGAATTGACACGGTCTTCTAGATTATCTCGGAACTCTATGGTTGTTCTATTTCTACAGAGTCTATCGCTAACTATCTTGTCAAATAGATTCCAGGATGTTCGTTTGGAGTTTCTATGTGGTGGTCTAATCTCCCTCTGCCAGCCTAAATCAAAGAGAATCATTCGATGATCCAACAGAGAGATTCGTTTCGAAACTATCTAGTTAGGACTTACAAAGTCGGAAGAATTTGTTGTAAGTGTAATATCAAGGACTTGTTCCCACCCCTTGGAGTTTTCCGAACCTGGGAAAGTGAAGGTAGGTGAATCGTCCTGTTACAAATGTTGAGCTCGTCGGATATTATAAAATCAAAAAGAGACTCACCTCGTTCATTTGCTTCTCCACATCGCATGTCTGGCGCTGGCGTCGCAGCCTAATAGAGAATCCTCTTTGCTGGTTTTGATGTTGCTGATAAGTCGTTGGACCTCCACGGGAGGCGCTGGATGGTCATGCACCAAGTACGCATATGCGATCGTGAGTCTACGACCGATTTGCGACTCGACGTAAGAACTAAAATTAGGTAGAAAGAAAGCATTCATTGTATTCTAAACCGAAGTTTGTTATCTCTCTGCTCGAGTGCCCCCAGGGACTCATTGCAGATAAGCGAAAGGACTAGCTGGCTGCTGCGCTGCTGCTCTCCGATCTTAATGACCGACCAGTCATCCATCGGGACACCTGGGTTCTGCAGCTTCAAACATTGGATGAGCTTCGATTCATTCAGTTTCATTTCTATTTTGAGCAACCAAATACGCGCCCGGGGTCTCCTGAGAATTTCCGCTACCGAGATGATCTTCAGCGAAAGACCATCCCATGCGTTACTAATCTTAGTCACGCAAGTTACGTTAAAGTGTTACTAACTTCACTCTCATTGGCTCTACTCGCTTTTCTACCGTTATTCTGGATTTTTTTCTGTACAATAGAGTTTAGTTCAAGAATATTCGTTGTATTGGAATGTTATTTGCTTCTGAACTAAATAAATCAAACTAAATAAATCAAACATATTTTGTGAACTAAATAAAATAAAACATATTTTGTGAACTAAATAAATGAAACTTATTTGAACTAAATAAATCAAACATATTTTCTGAACTAAATAAATAAAACATATTTGGCGCAGTCATCGACGAACCTACAAATTTTTGTTGTTTTACCAAAACATAAAAAAAATTTTGATATAACGGCACATATTCAAACAACAACAACAAATTGCAAGCAAAAGAACAAAAGCATTTCCAATTAATGACCGACAACATGGCTATTCAATTAACTGCCGGCGACATCATCAAAGACGCTCAACGAATTCACGAATTCAGAGGAGACGCTTCTTATGCTCTAACGTCATTCATCAGAGAAGTTGAAACGGTGCAGCAATTGATCGGAGACCAGCCAGCACTACAAGCATATATCTCTCAACGTATCATTCTCAACAAAATCCAAGGCGCTGCTCTTCATGTGCTGAGGACACTTGGCCCAAATCCAACGTGGATGGAAACAAAAGCTGCTCTTATAAGTAACTTTGGCATTAAAGAAACTTCCCGCAGTCTTTACCAACAAGCATTCTCAGCTACTAACAACAATATAGTGCACTACTTTAAAACGCTTCGCAACATATTAAGTAAGATAAATGAAAAACATGAATTTGA
Source organism: Megamerina dolium (assembly GCA_963854835.1). Classification (NCBI taxonomy): domain Eukaryota; kingdom Metazoa; phylum Arthropoda; class Insecta; order Diptera; family Megamerinidae; genus Megamerina; species Megamerina dolium. The sequence continues at coordinate 45,651,513 of OY978530.1, forward strand.
CGTAGAAAAACCAGTAGAGTTCAGTCCGATTAATGTAGAAAAAATATTCCTTAGAACTTTTTTGAATAATATTAATTTAAATTTGGCTTCAATGATCATTAATAATAATATAACAAATTTAAGAGATACATTCAATCTATTAGAAAGAGAAGGACTAATACGTGAAGAACAGAAACGATCAAATCATCAAAATGTAAATAATCAACAAAATTTGACCAAAAAGAAAACAACTCATCCTAATAATAATTATCAAAATAATAATACTAATCCCAATTATCAGAATTCACCCAATCCTCCGCAACGAAACTATCAAAATAATAATTATTCTAGACCAGCTAGTTCGCAAATTCCAACAAACCTAAATAGACAAGTTAATATTCAAAATTCTAATCAAACAGTTTAAACGAATTCTCGGGTTTTTACAAATCAAACCAGACAAAATTCCAATCCGCGATTCAATTCAGGTACTTACAGACAAAACAATGAGTCCTCGCCTTTACAGATGGCTCGTAAAGCTTAGCGAGTTTAACTTAACCATAAACTATATTAGGGGAAAGGAAAACCAAGTAGCAGATTTCCTAAGTAGGATAAACACGGATACAAACGAAATCAATATGCTAACTGCTCCCACGGACTCCCTATACAATGACACCGGCGACGACATGGAAACCATTCATTCACAACAAGAAGACGTTCACAACCATATTAGCATTTTGGATACTGTTGTCAATAGGTTTCGAACCCAAATTACTTTGACTGACAATAAAAAGAAAGAAATAGATTTTCAACACAAAAAAAAAAAGATATATATAAGCTCTGCGGACTTAGAAAATAATTTAGAAAATATTTTACAACGCCATATAGTTAAAGGTAAAATTGGTATCTTTTCAGAGTTAGATGACAACAAGTATAATATATTACAAAGTAAAATCATTAAGCTATCCGAAGGAGACAATACAATTAAATTTGTTCAATGCTCCTACCATGCAATAGATTCTCCAACAGAAGACGAAACGTACAAATATATACATAACTATCACAAAAACGAAACCGGACATACAGGAATAACCGAAAATTATGAAGGTCTAAAAAAACTTGTTTATTTTCCCAATTTAAGAATCCTAATTCAAAAATACATAAACAATTGTGCAATTTGTAGCAAAACAAAATACGACCGAAATCCAATCAAGGAAAAATTCCACATTACAAACACACCAACAGACGTAAATAAAATCGTTCATATGGATATTTACACAAACTCAAAATCAAACTTTCTAACATTTATTGATGGCTTCTCTAAATTCGCTACAGCCTTCTACTTAGAGGATCGAAATCATCTTACTATTATTGAAAAAATAAGACTATATAAGTCTCAAAAAGGCTATTTTAATACGCTAATATTTGACAATGAATTCAAAAGTACGAATATTAGAGACTATTTGAGAAAGGAAAATATTGAATTACATTTAACAAAGTCGAACAACCACACTGGCAACGCTGATATCGAAAGGTTGCATAATACGATAGGCGAAAAAATTAGAATGTTGTCAATTGAATATAAATCTCTTAGTATAAAGGATAAAGTAAGCAAGGCAATTGAATTTTACAACAACAGTTATCATTCGGTAACAAGAGGAAAACCTATATAGGTAGAATATGGAAATTGTGATAAAGAAAAAATTTACAAAAGTACTTTAAGTTTAAAAAAAAAATTTATTTAAAAAAAAAACGAAGACAGAGAATCGTTTGTAGAATAAAGACAAGAAGGATATATAAAAAATTATAAGGTCTTGAGGCATAAAGAAGAACCGAAGTATAAATTAAACAATTTGGCAAATATTCATTCCTCCAATATTAAAAGAAAAACCAAATTTGACGGAGCCATTGATCTAAAACAATTTGAAATAAGAAATTAATTATTAATCATGAATTTTTAGTCCATAGTTCATTACGATACAGGAATATCTTTATTTTAACGAGGGGGAAGTTACGTTAAAGTGTTACTAACTTCACTCTCATTGGCTCTACTCGCTTTTCTACCGTTATTCTGGATTTTTTTTCTGTACAATAGAGTTTAGTTCAAGAATATTCGTTGTATTGGAATGTTATTTGCTTCTGAACTAAATAAATCAAACATATTTTGTGAACTAAATAAAATAAAACATATTTTGTGAACTAAATAAATGAAACTTATTTGAACTAAATAAATCAAACATATTTTCTGAATTAAATAAATAAAACATATTTCGCATTTGCCCAGAAATTCCCTCGAGGATCCTTCCACGCACTTGATAACTCGACAGCCGCGCCAAATCTCCTCGCAGTTGAAGCCAGGAACTGGAGCCTGTTTCTCCAAGAGTTGTTCGACGACCATCTCAGATAGCGGTCCCTCAATGGAGTTCCACACTGCCAGTACCGGCCTTCCATTATTGCTCTTCACATCAACAATAGCAACCCGGAGAATGTCTCTGACCACCTCAATATAGGGTTGCTTTGGTGGCGCTGGAGCAACAGCGGAAGAACCCTCTCTCCCCCTGCTTGGAGTAATTGCCTTTCTTCGCGGGGTGATCGGTCACGTCTTGTGACCAAATCGGCTTCGCTGTGTGCTGCTTTATTTGCGAGGGAGGTCTCGTACTGCTTGCCCACCGCCTCGTGCCTGGCTTTGTACTCGGCATCCCGCTCGTGGACTTGAACATCGCTCTTCTTTTTGACGATCTTATAAAGTATAAAGACCGCCCTTTGATACCTCGCTTTCAGCAGGGTACCTGAAGACTTCTTCGACTTCTTGGAGGCCACTGTGGCTGGTGGGCTCCCTTTGTTGGATGGTAAATTAGGGTCGGTGACAGGAATGCTATGTCGGGCACCCTTGTCATCCTTGTTTTTACGCTCTCCTGACTACTGGCCAAGAGATCATCCTCCGAAAGCGCTCTCAGAGCGCTCTCCCTTACTTCCTGTTTTTTGTTTTTTTGGTTGATGTATGTTCTCTGTTTTGAATACCACGAGTAAGATGGAAAGAAGGACCCACCTCAGCAGAGCCAGTATACCAGAATAAGGCACTTAATACAACCGAACTTGCCTGGGCATCGGAGGGGAGCGTTAACGACTTGGTTCTTTAAACACCACCAGTTATTAAGCTCTCGGCACGGGTACCTCAACACCTTAGCTTAAAGTGTTATGTCGTCAGAGCCTCTTGTTGTAACGCGTGCCTTTGTTTTCCAGCTGGGGTAACGCTTAGCCAGCCAGGGTAAACAAGAGGGCAGCGAAAAACTCTTGTTGTAGGAGGAAAACCGAATTACACACTTACTGTCAAACTGACAGTAATATTACCGACACTAGAGCGTTCGGCTCGGATGATATACTTCTCGCGGTACAATTCCTACTTTTATTATTCTTTTCGTTCATTTGTCTTTACAGGAAATAAGTATTTACAAAAAGAAAAGAGGCTTAAAAGTACAGAAGAATTGGAAAATTGAATTAACAAATTAATGAAAAATATGCTACAATTGAATTATTCCACTAAGGCTACAAATTTATGAAACTATCCTACTCTATTCGTATCCTACGCAAGTAAGAGGGAGACAAGGAGTGGAATGCAGGAGGAACCAGCGCTCGAGCTGGTTGCTCCTGGATTTGAAGTGGTCAAAGTGACTACTTTGGCAGAGCAGAAGGCTCGCAGTTGACTACCCGAAGCTCCCGTATATGGGATCACTTTAGGGCAAGAACTCGTATTGTCGTGCATCGTATATGGTTCTGCTTCAATAGAGCACGCGTTGGTAATATTTCGCCCAACGGGTCGTTGTTGCAAAATGTTTGGCAACAGAAGAAAGACGCTTCGATATTGATCCTAACTGGTCAAGCACATGTATATATGTCGCTTGTCCGATCATGTACGGAAGTCGCTTTTCACCATTCACGTTGGTTCAGCATGATCTTTATCTATTAAATGTATGCTAAACCAAACGAGAATTCTCATATCTGCTCTATGTGTTTGCCTTTATTTTTGCTTGTGCTTTTGCCTTTATTCAATTAACGTACATTACATACATACATACATTACATGTAAATTCAAATAAATTTATATCAATTAATTTACATCAACTGAATTAAGCACAAGAAAATATACAAACTCATTTATCTGTATTGAAGTTGTAATGTGTCTTGGCACAAGTGCTCCGTGGGTTCGTCCCACCACCTGACCTTGCCCACATGTACGGGTTCGATACCGAATTGCGACATGATTTTTATATATATATATTTTTTTAAATTATTATTATATTTTAATATTATTAATTTGTAACACGAATACGCGTGTTACATTCCCCCCTTACTTGCGAGGATAGGAACTATCCCTAACTTAGTTAAATGGAGGTTTGTTTCTCGTCTTACTTGCGAGGATAGAAATTCTCTTAACCTAAAAAAAAATTGAGTAAACCCTAGTTAAATAATAATAATAAGTATATGAATAATAAATATATAAAGTAAAAATAATGCGATATAATGTAATAATAATAATTTAGTAATAAGAAAAGGTAAAATGAACTAATGAAATGAAATAATGTAAATAAAAAAAATTATAATTTATATTAAGTATGTGAATGAATTTATCATTCTTTTTTTTGTGTCATGATTTGAAACCCTAATGGAAAGAATGTCGTACTTTCACGTTGTCTTGTATCTGTTCGGGGAGCATCAACAAAATGGTGTGGAACAGCCCGACACAGCTGTGCACGATGCACTCCGTAAGGAACTAGGCGTAACCTACGAGGTGACACCAGATATTTTGCGAGGACTTACGGGTCCCCACATAATCTATTACCAGTTGTTCCGGATCTCCGACCTGTGCTGGGACTATAGCACAGAGGTGGAAGTCTGCTATGGGCTGCTATAGGATAATTCCCTAAACCAATTTTCTATACTAGCTAGAAGTTAATTATTTGATGCCCTAAAATGTTTAATTAATTAATTCGCCCGTGCTTATGAGTACGTAAAATAAAAATAACATTACAAACAAATAAATATTAACAAGTAAACATATATCTCTATAGTGTGATAAAACATTTACACATGTGCACATATAGTGTCGATGTACTTAAAACGGGAAACAAAAACAATAAAAACATATAAAAATTAAAATAAATTTTTAATAAAGTGAAAAAGTAAAAACAATAACAAACCGTCAAGTACCCTGCACATATAAACTAAAATCATTATATTGTAAATTTTAATTATTTGCTTCTGTTGATAGTTGTTGCGTTGTGCGGTTATACTGTCGACATTGCTGTCAACGTCGTCGTCTTTGCCGTTGCTACCTTGTCGATCCACTTACCCTTCTTCCGTTGCGTTGTGCCGCTACACTCTTGACGTTGATATCAGTAGGGAAGTCAAGATGCCAAGAAGGCCATGCATGTAAAACAGGGAACGAGTGTGAAAAATTGAAAGTTGTGGTATTTTTTCCGATAAATAAATCCGTTAAATTAAAACTAACAGTTCTTTTCATACTTTTATTTTTTGGCATCTCTTGGCATTTCTTTTATACATGTAGATATATATTTTACATAAAAGTTGTACTGTAAGAGAAGTGAGGCAAGGATATTTTGGGATCACCGTATTAAGGTGGGTTAAAAAGAAAATATTAAAGATAAAATATGAATATAAAAGAATAAAATTTTTATTTTACTAGATCTACTTCTACTACTTAGTGAAGCCTCTGCTCCCCTGCGGGTTCCACTCAAGCGGCATTTGCGTGATGCTATCTGGCTGCTTTCTTAGCGTGTGGCCAATCCAAGGCCACTTTCTACGCTTAATCTGGATCAGTATGGGCTCTTCGCTCGTCAGACGCCATAGTGCCTCATTTGAAATAGTGTTAGGCCAGAAAATTCTACAAATGATCCTCAAACACTTGTTGACGAAAGCTTGCATTCTCTGCGTGATGGAGTTCGAGATCAGCCATGTTTCACTTCCATACAGTAGTGTCGATTTCACACATGCGGAGAATATTCGTAATTTCGTGCGTCTGGATATTTGGGAAATTTCCCATACTGATTTTAGCCGGCCAAATGCTGTCTTTGCTTTGCTTAGCCTGCAGTTAGCATCCTCCTCAGCTCCCCCGTCTGTTGCTATCGTGCAACCGAGGTAGCAGAAACTTTCGACGAACTCAATCGCACAGCCGTCAATCATTATATGGCTTCTATTGGAATGATTGATTCTCATAGCTTTGGTCTTCGCAATATTTATCTCTAAACCGACGGTGCGTACCAGCGCGACTAAACTGTTCGCCTTCGCTTGCATATCGGAGAATTTGTGCGAGAGGAGACAAATGTCATCGGCAAAGTCCAAGTCCTCAAGCTGCCGAGCGAGATTCCACACAATGCCAGTTCTCTTGTGCTGAGTGAGGCTGCTCATGACGTCATCCAGCACAATGGCGAAGAGAAGCGGGGAGAGAGGGCAGCCCTGCTGCACTCCAGCGTTGGTCGTGAAAGAATCACTGATGTTACCATTGTGTAGAACCGCAAACTCAGAGTTCTCGTAAAGCGCCATTATGAGGCGAATCAGCTTCAGGGGGACACCTTTTCTACTCAAAGCCATCCAGATGGAATTACGCTTAAGTGTGTCGAATGCCTTCTTGAAGTCGACGAACAGCATGTATAGTGGGGAGCGCCATTCAAACGATTGCTCGACGATGATACGAAGTGTGTTAGCCTGGTCAACGCAGCTACGTTTCGGGCGAAATCCACGGTGACTCTGGTGTTGTCGAGTTGACAGCTATTACTATCCTCAGTGAGAGTGGTGTTGCTGATTGCTTCAAAGTGATCTTTCCATCTCTGCATTTGTTCATCGCTACTCGTTAGTAAGGTGCCACTTTGATCACTTATTGGCTGATTTCTGTTAGTTTGCCGGTTAGTTAGGCTGCCAATCAGACGAAACAGCTGTCGCATATTATTTGCTCCTGCTGCGGCCTCGGCATCACTAGCGATGTTCTTCATGAAACGTCTCTTATCCCTTCTGGCCGCTTTCTTGACCATCTTAGCTGTTTCTCTGTAGGATGACCGTAATGAGTTGTCGTTGTTGAGCTGCCTTTTTAGTTCGTTTCTCCGCTATATGATGCCCCAAGTGAGGTCAGAGATCCGTGGCTTACGGTGTGCGGGTTTAACTGTGCCAAGTTGTTCATCTGCTACGTGCCTGATTGTGGTGCTAGTAGTTTTCCAGCTGGTGCCTTCGTTGTTGTTGATTAGCTTTTCACGTAGTTTGCTGACTATTTCGTTTCTGGTGTTGATATTCCGCAGATATTGAACGTTATAGAGCTTATGTCTGCATTGTACGTCAAATTTCTTTCTACATTTCAGCTTGATCTTTATGTCACCAGTGATGAGCTCGTGATCACTATCAATATCGGCTCCCCTTCTATTTCTGACATCACTTAGCGAACCTCTCCCCTTCCGACTGACACAGATGTGGTCTATCTGGTTTCGAGTTTTACCATTCGGCGAAGTCCATGTGTATTAATGAATTTCCTTGTGAGGAAATATGGAACCGCCAATAACCAGTTGGAAGGTTTGACACACTCCTATTAGCCTCTCGCCGTTGTTGTTACGTATTCCACAGCCATGGACTCCCATTGTCAACTCAATACCGGAGTTATTACTTCCGATTTTCGCGTTGAAGTCGCCCATGAGGAAGATTATATCCCCTCTGTTGATGTAGCTGAGCGTTGTCGTTAGTTGAGCATAGAAGTCGTCTTTTACCATGCAATCCGCGTCCTCCGTTGGAGCATAACACTGTACGATGGTAAAATGTCGATGAACGTTACTGTGGAATCGGGCCAGGATTATGCGGTCGGAGATTGGTTTCCAGGAATGCAAGGTGTTGTGCATCTCCTTGGATATAATTATGCCAACTCCTCTGACTTCCTTCCCACTGTACAGAACAATACTGGCATGCGTTGTTGTACATTCGCCGCTGCCATTTCACCTCATCTCACTTATACCTAGCACGTTGATGTTGTATGCTGACATCTGCACTTCGAGTTGCTCCTGTCTGGAGGCATCCCTGAGAGTTCTTACATTCCATTGAGCTATTCTTGTCCGGATGAGTGGGCCAAATGTCATCATCATAGGTTCTGTGTCACTATTGGCGATAAAATGTTGTTCCAGCTGTTGAATATATGTGGACCACTTTTCCAAATTTTTGTCGAAACCTCTGAAGACCGGAGCAGAACTTGAATGATTATCAGGGCCCAACACACGTTGCAATGAGGCCACATTTTGTTGAAGGATTTTTTCCAAGACTTCCTTATTGCTTTCTTGAAATTTATTTAGAATATGATAAAGCATTTTTTCTTCCCTTTCCTCGTCGCCACTGTTAAAAGCAAAGAGTGGTTCCAATACCGATGTTCTATGATTTATTAATAATTCATTACAATTAGTCTTAACTAAAATACTAAGGAGTTAACGGAACAGAACAACCGTACAAAAAGCGCGTGTCAGAAGGAATGTCGAAAAAATATAATCCAGATAATCCAGGTATGAATATAATCCAGATAAGACATATGGAATCAGTGTTCCATATAACTTAGTTGGAACTGAGTACTAAATAATCTCTCACAATTTCCACAATATATATACATTTAAATACCATTTCTGCTATCTGACATGTCCAAAAGCATAATGAAAAGAAGTAATGATGCAATTTTGTTTTAAATATGTTTTTATTATTACATAGCAAAAATTATCTTATTTCATTAAAAACTTAACAAGTTATTAACATAAAACGAAAAAAATTCAATGACAAAAGTCTACGTACGATTTGAAAATCAAAAGGAAATACTTTGATAAGGCACTAAAAGTTAAAATAAGTCGTCGTTTAATATTTGGTTGAGCATCTATAACTGCTTGCAAACGTCGGGGCATTGAAACGACTAAATTTTCGATTTCAAGGGCCGTTATTTGTTGCCATTCCTGTTGCAGCTTCTCTTTTAGTACTAGGGCACTAGTAATGTGATGTTTCCGTATCTTCCGCTCCAAAAGCTCCCAAACGTGTTCAATAATATTTAAGTCTGGGCTTTGAGGAGGTGAATACAGTTGTCGTGGAGCGTAGTAAAGCAGCCAGTCCCTCACGATGTGGGCGGTATGTTTTAGATCGCTATCCTGTTGGAAGATCCAACTCTCACCAAGGCATAGTTTATCAACCGATGCTTTTAAGTTTTGTTTCAAAATAGATTTATATTGAAAGCGATCCATGTTACCCTTCACAAATACCAAATTTTCAACTCCAGATGCAGCGACAGCGCCCCAAACCATTACACTCCCACCGCCATGCTTCACCGTAGGAACTAAGTATTTCGGGTTCATTGCGGTATTTGGTTTTCTCCAAATTTTGGCTCTACCGTCACTTCCAAATAAATTGTATTTTGACTCATCTGTAAATAATACTCGTTTCCAGAAATCAATTCCCTTGTCTAAATGCTTTTGCGCGAATTCCAAACGAAGTTTGCGATATTTTTCACTTATATACGGTTTCCTACGCGGAGTTCTGCTGTGAAACCTATTATTATTCAAGGCTCTTTGAACTGTTCGTGGATGCACATTTGTATTTGACCTAGTTGCTAGCTCTGCGGCCAACTTAGTGCCTGCCACTTTCGGATTTTGATCCACTTCTTTCAAAATGAACGATACATCTCTGCGACTCAGCTTCTTTCGGCGACCACTACGCGGTTTATTTTCAAGACTATTCGTTTTTTTGTAGTTATTGAATATTGTTTGAACTGTTGATTTTGTTAAATTTAATAAGTAAGGTGATATTTCACCTTACGATTTGTTTTCATTTTTATACTTTACTACTAAGTTTCGCAAATCAATTGATATTTCTTTACGGGAAGCCATTGTCACAACCACGAACTTCTGGAAACAGCCAAAATACAACTAAATGCAATCCAAGTATGTCTATTACCAAGCAAAACAGCAAAATGTAACTAGCGGTACTTTCCCGTTATTGCGCCGCAACACACAACAAAAAAGAAGCGTGGAATGCGCGCCGTATGTAGACTTTTGTTATTGAATTTTTTTCGTTTTATGTTAATAACTTGTTAAGTTTTTAATGAAATAAGATAATTTTTGCTATGTAATGATAAAAACATATTTAAAACAAAATTGCATCATTACTTCTTTTCATTATGCTTTTGGACATGTCAGATAGCCGAAATGGTCGCCGTATGTAGACTTTTGTCGCTCACTGTATATATATATGAGCCCCAAAGGGCTCATTGGCCGAGCTTCGCTTCCATTACTGTTGTGCGTCTTAAATTTTGGACAATATTAGAAGGGACCTACTTATTTTAGCCGGTTCCGAACGGCAGAACACTTGTGACATCACTTTTTCTGAGCTTTGTCACAGAGTTCTTTAAGAATCTTTTTCATGGCAAGTTGTTACTGTCGGAAGAATTGCCAATTGCTTGCCGACAGGTGGGTACCGTTCGAAAGAAAAATCTTATCGATATTAAATTTGTTATGCATCAGCCGGAGATTGAACCACGACCTACAGATCAGAAGACGAACACACTAACCACTGAGCTACGGCACCCATGTATATATATTTACATATATATAGCAAACTTCGACGTGAATTCATATAAAAATCCCTAACAACGATGAGTGGTCTGGTGATGTTTTCACAAGGTAACGTGTCTAATTGCCTCAACCGGGTGGGGCTAGCGCAATCCTTGTTGAACTCATCGCAAGTCAACTCACTGGTTGTCATGTAGTTTGATCTGAGCGCTATGTGATGATACCTTTATTTGTTAATGAGGGGTAGTCATGTAGCTTGCTCTGCTTACTATGTGATGGCGTCTTCATTATTATTAATGGGAGCCCTCCATGTGGCGACCACCGGACAACGTCTTCCTGGCACCAGCTGGGAGGCGGCTGAAGTGAGTGGCGAAAATCTCTTCGGTTAGAGGTTGTGCGTTGGGTTTGGATCCCGCCACATAAAAAGAATTGCCCAGTGAATGATATAAAAATGCCTCGGAAACGGACTACCCCTTTGTTGATGACCCCCGCAAACGAAAAAAGGACCATGATTTACGGATATACGGAATGTCCGGTCCCTTTATAGGGAGGATGCCTCTATCCAGCTGGTTGATGTCCTCGAAAAATACAGAGCTGACATCACCGCTCTCCAGGAAATGCGATGGACAGGACAGGGCTGCTCCAAAAGAGCGTCCTGTGACATATACTACAGTTGCCATGCTGAAAGGCACGAACTAGGATGTGGATTTTGGGTCAGCAAGAGACTACGACATCTTGTCTCACAGTTCACGCCTGTGAACGAACGGCTGGCCACAATCCGCATCAAGGCAACATTCTTTAACATCAGCTTTATATGTGCCCAAGCTCCGACGGATGAGAAGGACAATGTGACCAAGGAGAGCTTCTTTCAGCGCCTCGAAGAAGCTTACGACCGCTGCCACCGCCACGATATCAAAATCGTGCTTGGCGACTTTAATGCCAGGGTGGGCAAGGAAGGTACCTTTGCTCCAACTGTCGGAAAATTCAGCCTCCACCAGAACACCTCCGATAACGGAATGAGGCTGATCGACTTCGCCGCAGCACGAAACATGGTAATTGGTGGTATCAGATTCCAACATCCCGACATCAACAAAGCGACATGGCTGTCTCCAGATCAATGAACAAGAAACCAAATTGATCATGTGGAGATTGACGGAAGGCATGCTTCCAGTGTGATGGACGTGAAATCGATCCGTGGTGCCAACATCGACTCGGATCACTACCTTGTTGCAGCTAAGGTGCGCACACGTTTATGTGTAGCAAGTAACAAGAGAAGTCCCACACAGAGAAAGCTCGACGTCAGTAAGCTGCGATCACTAGAGACAGCAGATCCATTTGCCACTCGACTATCCGATCTGCTTATGCAGAACACTCCCCCACTTGATGATACATGCGCACGGTGGACACATATATCCCACTCCATGACTACTGTTGCCGAGGAGGTAATCGGTTCCTACTGGCCTCTGAGGAATGAGTGGAATGATCAGGAGTGTCGCGACGTTACCGCAGAGAAAGACGCCGCCTACAGAAGAACCCTGAGTGCAGGTGCAACGCGAGCTGTTAAGGAGCGGTACAGAGAGAAAAGTGGCGGTTTTAATCCCGGAGCCTCTTCTTGTCGTGATGGAAATGGGAATCTGGTTACAGATGTCCAGAGTGTACTGAGCCTATGGAGGGAACACTTCTCCACGTTACTGAATGGCGATACTACGAGCAATTCCGTCAGTGGAGGAGATTGCTCGATAACACCAATTACAGATGATGGTGTTGATGTTCCACCACCAGACTATGACGAGGTTGAAACGGCCATTTTAAGGCTGAAGAACAACAGAGCTGCAGGTGCTGATGGCCTGCCTGCCGAGTTGTTTAAGACCTGAGGCGATGAGCTGCTCGCCCGCATGCACCAGCTCATAAGCAGAATATGGTCGGATGAAAGCATGCCTGATGATTGGAGGCTCAGTGTTCTCTGTCCTGTACATAAAAAAGGAGACCCCATAATTTGCGCCAACTACCGTGGAATAAGTCTCCTGAGCATCGCATACAAGGTTCTATCGAGCGTATTGTGTGAAAGATTGAAGGCCATGCTCCACAACCTGATTGGACCGTATCAGTGTGGCTTCAGACCTGGTAAATCTACCATCGACCAAATTTTCACACTGCGCCAAATCCTGGAGAAGACCCAAGAAAACCAGATCGACACACACAACCTATTTGTTGATTATAAAGCCGCTTTCGAAAGTCCGGTAAGGGATTACCTCTACGCAACAATGTCTGAGTTCAGTATTCCTGCAAAGCTCATTCGACTTTGTAGAATGACACTGCATAACTCCCGCTGTGCAGTGAAAATTGGGAAGGACGTCTTCGCACCGTTTAGTACCGAACGGGGTTTCAGACAAGGTGATTCGTTATCGTGCGACTTCTTCAATCATATTATGGAGAAAATAATACGAGCTGCTGATCTACGACATAATGGCACCATCTTCAACAAAAGTGTCATGCTGTTAGCGTATGCCGACGATATTGACATAATCGGCTTGAACGCGCGAGCAGTCAGAGCAGCATTCTCAGAGTTGAAAAGAAAGCCGCGTCGGATGGGCCTTACGGTGAACAAGAGTCCCGGCGTCTTGGAAAGCACGTTACTGTTGACAACTACGCTTTTGAAGTAGTAAGGGACTTTGTCTATCTTGAAACCAGCATTAACAACAGTAATGACGTCAGTTTGGAGATCATGCGTAGGATAACTCTTGCTAACAGGTGTTACTTTGGGCTGAGTAAGCAATTGAGAAGTCGAGCCCTCTCTCGAAGAACGAAAACTATATTCTACAAGTCTCTCATCATGCCTGTCCTAACATATGGCGCTGAAGCCTGGACAATTTCCACCTCAGATGAGCGAATGCTTGGGGTTTTCGAGAGAAAAATCCTACACCAGATCTTTGGACCTATTTGCGTTGGTGGCGAGTACCGAATAAGGTACAACCATGAGCTGTACGAGCTGTATGCCGATATTGACATAGTAAAGCGCATCAAAATCCAGCGGCTGCGCTGGCTAGGTCACGTCGAGCGAATGGAAGAACACGCTCCAGCTAAGAAGGTGTTATATTCGGAACCCGCTGGAGGATGACGCAGAAGAGGAAGACCTAACCTCCGGTGGAAAGACCAAGTACTGGAGAACCTGACGGCGCTTGGAATTTCTAACTGGCGCCAGCTAGCGAAGAACAGAGATGGCTGGCGGATCATATTATATTCGGCCTAAATCGATATTCGGTTGTTATGGCCACATAAGTAAGTAAGTAAGTAAGCCCTAATTTCAAAACTCGTTCTGCAGAGCAGAGATTTGAGATTGCTAAATCAGCCTTTTTATGCATAAATTGTTTACAAAAAAGGCACATTGTTTTAAAATGCAAGGCAGATCGGTGCCATGTGCGCAACCGCCCACATCACACGTTGCTACACCAGTATCCAGAATCTTTCGAAACTGTACCGCAATCTTCGACCTCGCATGATATGCACATTACGAGCGAGCCAGATCGTGTTAAGTTGGCTACAGCCGTAGTCAACAAAAAAGTAGCTCCTGAGGGAATCTGCCTGCACGGGCCTTATTGAATTCTTGATGTCAGGTAAATTTCATGACTGAAGAATTAGGGCATCACGGCGGTTTCAGGCCCTGGAGAAAAAAACAATTGACAGATCCAGACCTTCGTAAAATGTATTTAGACTTCATTAACGAGTATATTGAACGGGGTCACATGACCCAACAAATAATAAGTGAGCCACACTACTTCATTCCGCATCAATGCGGTCTTTGGCCTAATAATACGACGACAAAATTACGAGTTGTTTTCGACGCGTTGGGTCGTAATTCATCTCAAATTGCGTTGAAAGATATCTTGATTGTTAGGCCGACTATTTAAAAAGAACTGTATTCAACACTTCGTTTGCATAAATATCCACTTGCGGTGACATTTTTAAATGTACCGCCAAATTATCATGGAGAAGAAGAAAGTTTCATCTAATAATGTGGAGAAAGCATCCTTCTGAGCCACTTCAAATTTTTCGTCTGAACACCGTAACATATGGCACTGCGCCTACTACGGTTATTGCAAATGCTCAGCGATGCTGATACAATTACGTATCCACTCGGTTTTAAAGCTATGAGAAATGACTTTTATGTTGATGACATGCTTACAGGATCATACGGTTTTGAGTCTCTAGATCTTCCTAGGAGTGAGGTAATAATGATACTAAACTAGGCCGAATTCACTCAAATCACTCATTTTTCGATAGTGAGAGCTCTGAGAAGTCATTCAGTTTCAACGACACTACTGTACAAAAACACTGGATTGCCGAAAGAGGATTTGTTTCGATTCATTTTAGACGACAATTTTAGTGATCTACTAGCAACTAAAAGAAATATAGTTTCTGTTTCAGCTCATCTTTTGGATCCTTTTAGTTTACTTGCCCCACTAGTCATCAAAACAAAAATCTTGCTACAAGATCTTTGGTTCAAAAGTTAGATTGGGGTGAGTCGATTCCATTGCGTCTAGACACTAATCCAGCAATAGCAGCACTTCAAATTGCAGCCGCCGGCGATTAGCACTTCTCGATACGTAAACACAGAAACGAGTGCAAGCTGTCAAATTCGCGGCTTCGCCGATGCCTTAATAAAAGCGTACGGCTGCTGCTTATATGTACGCAGCCAATCCGCTAGTGATACCACATATACGCTGCTTACCGCCAAGTCTAGAATAACTCCGCTGAGGACTAAACCTCTTCCGCGTTTAGATCTTTCGGCAGTCCATCTTCTTACCTAATTGTGATCACGAATTCCGAAAATGTTGAGTCGACCTATTGAAGTATCTGGACACTCTGCGAAATAGTTTTGCATTGCATCAAAACGCATCCATATGCATTACAAACTTTCGTTGGAAATAGAGTGTTTGAAATCCACGTTACAACCCCAAATGTTTTGGGGTTGTAACGTGGATGAATTACTTGTTAAAATGGGTCGGACGGAGCTGATGGCTGGAAAAATAAACTTGAGCTTTCTAAAAATTGTCCAAGTGGTTCAACATACAGAATTTGGCGAAGAAATTCTGAAACTCACTAAAGGTATCACCATACCCGCAAGCTTGCAAAAAGTAAATTCGTTTTTACATGACTACTCGGAACTGTCGCTTTCGTTTAATTTATTCCGAATAGGAGGTCGCTTATTAAACGCGTCTTTCCCATATGATGCCAAGTTCCCAAATCTCTGAAGCAAGTACTCGCACTTCGTTAAAATATATTTAAGGTATCTACATTTTCGTAATCGCCTTGGTGAAACAAAAGCATTGGTAGCGTTTATACGAGAACGCGTTTGGTTGGTTAGCGCTCGAGGAGCCTCTACTCGTACCGTTCGAAACCGTTCGAAACCGTTCGAAACTGCATACACTGCTCTCATTATAAGCCAAAAGTGCAAACACAAAAAATCGGAAATGGGGTCGACCACCAGTAAAAACATATATAGCAGTGTTCGTTTGTTTTACTTCTAAGGCAGTACATTTAGAGCTCGTATCAGATTTGTCTTCTAATGTTTTTATTTTCACCCTGAAAAAAATCAATGGATGCCGAGGAATGCCGCAGAAGGTATACAGCGACAAATCCACCAACTTCGTCGACGCCTACCGCAAGCTCCGAAAGCTGAGAGGGACGTTCCTGGCCCAACAACCAGAGATCGAAACATACTCAACGAGTGAAGGATTCAGCTTCGTCTATATACCTCTCAGGGTGGGTTATGGGAGGCGGCAATGAAATCCACCAAACACCTGCGAACTCCAGCAAAGAAAGAAGTGACTGTACCCGCGGCACATCCTTCAGCTCACTGATCTCGTAGTCGTCCAAGAGGACAATATTCTTCCGCAACAGTGGGTGCTGAGCCGAGTCGTCGCCACCGTCGCAAAGCAAGACGGCGAGTAGCAGATGTCGCAACCAAAGATAGCGGAATTAAGCGCCCAATTCACAAAATCCATGATACCTGTAAAAGTTGAAGGATTATGATCCTGTCAAGGTGGACGGTATTGCAATAAATGGCTGTTATCAAATTAACCACAACCTAAAATCTAAAGCAACAGGTAATCAAATGAAATTAATGTAAATGTAATAAAATCGGAATAAAATACTAACATAAAAATAATAAATAATATGAGCAACAACAACTAACGGCTTAGTTAGTTTAAGTCTTAGTCTAAGAAATCTAAAATTAAGAAAATAAAACTGAGTTTGTGTACAACCTTGAGAAAGCTCGCATGTTATCGTTATCATTTTCATAAAGTGGCATTGTTTTTACTATATATCGCACTCCTTCTAAATCTTGAAAAAGCTCAAGATTTTTCAGCATTCTCATACTGATAGCTTTGGAAAGCTTCCTGTTTACTTTATATTGGAAAAAATAATACAAATGTTTTGAATATTTTATTCGAATAATTCTAATAATTCTGATTAATCAATCAAATAATTTCTATTTTTCAATATTCAAAATCATGATTGTTCGAATAATTTTTATTTTATTGATGGAATACTTTAAATTTTATTCCAAAATTCCCATTCTACTGTTATATTTCAATTCAAATAAAACCGGCGCAATTGCACTAATGTAAAGACGACGTGGCAAGGTGCTTCTGAGCAGGCCAATGTAACATGTACTTAGGATTTTTGGTATCAAAGAACTAAAGAACTGAAACTGACAGAGAATTTCCATTTTTTATATGTATTTTTTCACACGCATTCTATCCGTGAGCTCACCACCTATTGTTGTTATTGCTTTACTCTCTGGCCTCTCTGTCTTTCCACATACCCTTTCAACTTAAAATTGTAGTGATAAAAAGGTATACAAAGTAGTAGAAAAGTAGTTGTAATATTAATATACCTAATCAAGTCATATATATACCTAATCAATATCATAATATTGGTACACAACTAAACGCATTCATTACGAATCCAATATTGGGCGCATCTATTTCATCTTGACTGCGATTTGACAGTTAACATTTATGCTTCATTGCCACGTTAAAAGTTTTTGGCATCAATTGTTTACAATCATGGAATGGGGCGGCATCGAAAATCGTATTGTTATAGTTGGCCTACCAAAACGCAACATGGGAAAAGGCGATAACTTTCGGGCGTTGCGACCGCTTGGAATTGCTCGCAATTTTGTGTATCGGGCTGTTATGCTTGCTTGAGGATACTGGTGGAGTACGAGACCGTCACAGATCCGGCCGTCCGCGCATTGTGAGAACTCCGAAAGCAATCAAGAGGAAACGAATCGACCGAAAACCGCTGCGAAAACAGAAAATCTTGTCGCGGGAAATGCAAATTTCGCAAAAATCTATGTCCATGGAGATTTGGGACTCAGCGGGTACAAGCGACACACTGGACACCTACTCACGGCCGCATTGGAGGGAAAACACAAGCGAAAATTGAAATTGAAAAGTGTTACGCAGCCGGTACGCTCACAGACAAATTCTGTTTACTGACTAGAAAATCTTCACCGTAGAAGAATCGTTCAATAAATAGAACGATCGTGTGTATGCTCGCTCATCCAGAGAATCATCCCATCTCATCCCGAGGATCCAAAGAGGCCTCTGCTCCAGCTCACATGGCAAAAGCGACTCAACTGTGGCTAAAAAACAACATTCCGGACTTCATATCAACGGATGATTTTCCAGTTAGTAGTCCAGACCTCAACCCGTTGAATTACAAGTTGTGATCCGTATTAGCGGGCATGACTTGCTCTACTCGACACCCAAATATTAAGTCGTTGAAGCGAGCCTTTTTCCGTGCAGTGGACAATTTACGTTCGTCTCGCGATCAATGAGTGGCCAGATCGTCTCAAGTCGTGCTGGAAGGCAATTGGAAGTCATTTCGAATAAGTTGTTCTAAGATTTGTAGCTATTGAATAACCCAAAGAAAAGAAAAAAAAAGTTTTGAAAAATATTAATTCGTTTTCATTAATTCGTTTTCATATGCAATTAAACACAATTAATTTTACGGAATAATAAAATAAAATGCCAAATAAACACAAACCAGTTACAACTTTTACTGTTTTACGTCATATTTCACTAAAATTCTATAATTATGAAAAATCAGAAAACATTTAGTACTATTGTAAATAGCCCATTTTTCCACCTGTGAAAATCGTAACACACCATTAACGGTGAATGGATTTTACTGCATTGTTGGATTCATATTAAAATTTATAAAACTATTAAAATTTCTGCAAAATTTACGTATATATATTTAGGGAATATATTATTATAATTGCAAAAAATTTATATTATTTAGCATTTACTATTTTTACATGTAAATAAGTTCGTATGTGTAAAATATTATTAAAATTTTACAGTTAGAAACACAATCATGTGTATCATTAAATTCATTTCACCATACATTTGATGTTTGGGTGAGGTGTTTATTTTTGTTTACTTGGATTTCGGTAAGTGTCCATATTTATTTACTTAACTACAAAGAATTGTATTAATCTATTTATATTACAGATTTTAAAGAGCATTTGTATGTGGTAAAACACAATTTCCGGCAATATGACACTAGAGACTGATACGATAACGGTGAGTTGCACTGATGGTGAGTGGTTTCTATTTGTTAGCTATGTATATGTTTGTGAAGAAAATGATTTGATTTCTTTATTGCTTTATATATTTTTTTGCTGTTGTTAGAAATACAAATTAAGAAATGATCTCCGAAATGAACACTTACTCGACAGTAAGATCTGGTTGTTGTTCGCTATAGCAATCACGCCGTTGTTACTAGCAAAACCTCGTTACCACCCAACAATTTAAATATTTTTGTTTTTATTTTATTTTTATTGCTTTTTTCGTTTGCTTTCCATTTTTCTTAATCGTTTTTGTATTAACACTTGAAACGGGTGATTCTTGTGAAGCACCCGTTTCACCTCTGAAGCACAGAGGTGAACATTTTTGGCGGGAATAAATTGAAATTGAAGATACAGGGTGATTTTTTAAGAGCCTTCGGATTTGATTTTAAAAACACATAAAATATAGAGAAATGTATGAAATCTTTATTTTAGTAAATAGAACGATCTATATAATTGAATGTTTAAAGATGATTTCATGTAAATGTTGACCGTGGCTGCACCTCAAATGATTCATAAGCTGGGTCCAATTTTCGCATACTCTCTTCAACATATCGGGAGGTATCTCACGAATAAATTCTCCAATATTGGCTTCCAGTGCGTTAACCGTTGTCGCTTGTCGTTGGGCTTGTCGCTATAGATATGGGCCTTAACAAATCCCCACAAAAAAATTGTTTAATGGCGTTCAATCGCACGATCTAGGCGGCCAATTGACCGGCCCCAAACGTAAACTAACTGTTTACCGAACTCGTCTCTCAATTAGGCTATTGTTTCGTATGCTGTGTTGCATGTGGCATCGTCTTATTGAAACCGCATGTC
Organism: Megamerina dolium; assembly: GCA_963854835.1. NCBI lineage: Eukaryota > Metazoa > Arthropoda > Insecta > Diptera > Megamerinidae > Megamerina > Megamerina dolium. The sequence goes on from OY978530.1 coordinate 45,671,535, forward strand.
AGCCAAGTCCAGTTCTTCCATTTTGACAAAAAGAAGTTTGTAATCATCGCACGGTAGCGTTCGCCGTTCACAGTAATGTCCTGCCTTCCTCGTCTTTGACGCCCCATAATACACACCAAACAGTGCATTTATCGGGTTGCATTGGTAGTCCTTGCAATGCTTCTGGTTGCTCTTCCCATCAAATAAGGCAATTTTGATTGTTCACTTATCCCAACACAAGAAAGTGCACGATGCACTTATGCCAATGAGTGATGTCAAAATCGGTGATTGTTGGAGTTACCACAAAAGTAATGGTCGCTGTGAAGTTGCTGCGTAGCGACTGAATAGTTATGTTCACTCTGGAGTTAACAGTGAGTTCTGAATCTCCAATACCTGAAACTGCTAAAGACGATTTAGATTTTTTAAATTGCAACTGGTTAGCGAGTCTCATCGTTATGTAGTTAAGCTGTGAACCAGAATTCTGAATGACGAGACATGACACGAGCGAACCAGCACAGTTGCGAATTAAAACAATGGCAGTTGCAAGGAGCACACATTCATTTGGGTGATCTGAGGACAAGTCATTGCTTGCTGTCATTGCAACAAGAGCTGCTTGCTGCGCTGGGCTAGGTAAGCTTTCAGATGAGACCTGACTTGCCTGGTCTTTTAAAATAAAATACAGTAGCGTGTGGTGCATCAATGAACATATACTGATGACTTGCACTCCTGCACTTGATGGCCTGGTTTAAGGTAATTAATGCACAATTGAGCTTTCTTAGCTTCCTTCCAGCGGTCATTCGGTCTTAGATTGGCGAAGGCTGGACATGAATAGATGACATGGTCATGTTTATTACAGACCGCACACGTTTTATGATCAGCCCTTGAAACAACAAATGAGTTCTTACGACACTTGACATTGCTCAGCTGGCCGCTAGGTATTTTCGTTACGATAGCATGAGTTCATGAGCATATTTTCCATTGTCTGACACCTCTTCTGCAAAAATGTCACCATGTCCGTCCAAGTAGGCAGCTTGTCAGTCGGAACTCGTTCTTCCCACAGTGTATGAGTTGTAGCATCCAGTTTTTGTGCTGTAATGTGTTGCAACAAACAGTCAGCAATTTGTTCGGAGGTACCCAGTGACCGGAAAGTTCGAACATGCGACACCATTTTGTCCAATAGTGACCGTAACTCTCCTGATTGCTTATCAGCACTCACCCTCTGCAGCCTGAACAGCTGAAAGATTAAACGCCGATTATCAAATCTTTCAACAAGTAAATTTAATGCGATTGGGTAATTTTCATCACGAATTTCAAGTGACTGTATGGTATCCAGCGCGGAACCCTTTAAGCAGCGACTCTGTATACGTTCCTCCAAATAATGGTAGCTGTAATTCTAGTAGGCGCGATCTTGGCTGTTTCACCGCAACTACGGACGACTGCTCTTGAGGCAGTTGATTCGTCGTTGACGACATTCGCTGGGAACGCACATTGCTCAAATCTCTTGTAAATGCTGCCTTAACTCGTATGAACGTAGTAGCAAATTCATCACGAGTGTTGCATTCAAGCTCGTCAGGATTTTTTTTTTTTATAGTTGAGATTATGTTGATTCAAACTGATCCTGAATGCGATCTAGATGTTCTAATCTCACTGACAGCTCCACATGATCCATGACGTGCAGATCATCTATGTACATTATGATGTGTCAAATATATATATATATATATATATATATATATATATATATATATATATATATATATATATATATATATATATATATATATATATATATATATATATTGCAATTGAACTTTTCTGTTAAAATCATTTTATCGCCCCAAAGAATTTGAAATAGCATATTTTATTTATCTAAAACATATTTCACGATTTCACGCTATTGGGTACATGTTTCTTTAATTATTTTATTTGGATTTCTTTATTACTGTTACAATGTTATCAATGTTGTGTTAGAACACAAACACACACAAACACATGATATTATTGTTTACATTTCTTACGTACATACTATTTTTACTATATGTATATTTATTTTCACAAAATATTTACTTTTTTAATAGTTTTTTTAACCAAATATTCAAAGTTGATTCCGAAACTTAGTGGCGGATAAAAATATATATGTGTGCCACTTATAAGCCGCAAGAAGCGATCAAGATAAAGCAGAAGCATTTGCAAATCACTTAGAAGGCGTTTTCAAACCAAATGAATCTACAAGAGATGGAGGATTACCAATCATGACCAATAACAGCTCTACTACCTTAGTGAGATTTTCTTTAAAGGAACTTAACAAAATCATAAATGAACTAAACGTCAAAAAAGCTGCAGGGTATGATAAAATAAGTGCCAAAATAATCGCCGAGCTACCTCAAATTGCAGTAAAACAGCTGTTACACATAATGAATGCAATACCACGCCTTTGTTATTTCCTCTCAGCATGGAAAATTTCCCAAATAATTATGATTGCAAAACCTGGAAAAGATCCAACTAATGTATCGTCGTACAGGCCTATTAGCCTGCTGCCTATTCTATCCAAAGTGTTTGAAAAACTATTAATGTTGAAGATACAGCCAATTGTTGAAGCAAATAACATTATACCGTTGCATCAATTTGGCTTCAGAGCAAAACATGGTACAGTAGAACAAGTTCACAGAATAGTATCTAACATTACAAAAGCGTTCGAAGCAAAGCAGTACTGCTCAGCAATATTTCTGGACGTCGCACAAGCTTTTGATAAGGTTTGGCATGATGGCCTACTTCACAAAATCGGTTGTGTCTTTCCTGATAACATTTGCAAAATATTAAAGAGCTATCTGTTGAATAGGAAATTTATGGTTAAACAAAGATCGTATCTAACTCAAACACGTACGATAATGGCTGGGGTCCCGCAAGGAAGCTTCTTAGGTCCCTTTTTATATCTAATCTACACTTCAGATATACCAACAAATGGCAATCTTTTCACATCAACTTTTGCAGACGATACAGCAATCTTGAGCGTCGATGATAATCCCAGTAAAGCGTCAGAAAAACTGCAAAGTCACTTAAAAAGAGTACAACACTGGCTGGAGACATGGCGTATTAGAATCAACGAAACAAAATGCGTCCATATGACTTTCACGTTGAATAGAAAAACATGCCCTCAACTACAAATTAATGGTAAAAAAATACTAAAAAAAAACGAAGTGACCTATCTAGGCTTTCATCTCGATAGAAGGCTAACCTGGAAGAAGCATATTGAAACAAAGCAATCGCATGCTAACTTAAAAGCAGCCAAACTTCATTGGTTGATTGGAAACGCCTCGAAATTGTCACTTCATAATAGAATGCTTCTATTCAAGTCCACCATTAAACCAATTTGGAGCTACGGCATTCAGCTTTGGGGCACTTCTTCAAACTCTAATATTGAGAAAATTCAGGGTGTTCAATCTAAAATCCTTAGACGTCTTTGCCGAGCTCCTTGGTACATCAGTAACACAAATATACACAAGGACCTACAGATTGACACTATTAAAATAGACATAGGGAAACATTGCCAACGTTACTCTGAACGACGAAGTAATCATCCTAATACTCTAGCGAGAGAGCTCCTTAAGCTTAAATATATTAAAAGACTAAAAAGGAAAAATGTTTTAAATATATCTTTCACATAATCTCTCATTACTATTATATATGTCCTTCATGAAATCACATGTTATATTTGTTTGCTTTAAGTTATTTGAATGATTCTACACATTGGTGTAGAATCAACAAAATGTATTTTTTAATATATAAGATTTGTATAATTATTGTTAGTTTAGTAAGAAAGATACAATAAATAGAAGAAAATGAAATGAAAAAAAAAAAAAAACATATAAGCCCCGAAGGACTCTTTGGCCGAACTTCTCTTTTTTATTACTGTTGTGCGTGTTAAATTTTGGACAGTATTAGAAGGGACCTACTTATTTTAACCGGTTCCGAGCGCAGAACTCTTCTGAGATTTGTCACAGAGTTCTTTTAGAAGCTTTTACTTTGCAAATTGTTACTTCCGGAAGAGGTGCCAATTCCTTGCTGACAGGTGGGTATCGTTCGAAAAAAAAAAATATTCTCGATAATAAATTTGTTATACTTCACACGGGGATTGAACCCACGACCTACATATCAGAAGGCCAAAACACTAACCACTGAGCTACGGCATCCATAGTTGCGTGGCAGTTAAAACAACTAAAAACAACTATTCTTGATAGACTTTTGACAGACAGTTTCATACTTCGGATAAACTGTCTGTATACGCCAGAGTGAAATCGTGTGCACTGTTCTTTGCGTTTTCTTCTAAAATGAAGGAATGGGTTGAGTGGTGATCTGGAGTCACCGGTGTTTGTCAACTCTTCCCTTTTCACTCATATTCTTAACCACCGTTTTCTTTTTCTCGCTCTCTCTTTTCCCTCTCTCTCTCTCTCTCTCTCTCTCTCCATTAAAAACTATTATTACATAAATATACTTAAATTAAAATTAATATAAACAAAAACACAACCATAGTGTACGTTAATGTGTCAACCGGGCTATCCTCACCACATCTGTATATCCATCACCATCCACGTATATAGCAGCTGACAACTTTGTCAACAACACCAACATCCCAGACAAGTCGCCTCACTGACGAAGCGGCCCACCGGCAGTCATTCTCATCTCGTCAGTGTCAAATTCTGATAATTCGTTTATTTACAATTGCATTTGAAGTTTTCTGATAAATTTTTTCATTTAATCGCTTCAAAGAATTTGAAATCGGAGATATTATTTATGTAAAAAATATTTAATGATTCTACGCTATTCTGTACTTGTTTCTTTAATTCTTTTAAACTGATTACTTTATTTAAGAGTACAATGTGTTTAACACACACACACATTATATTTTTAGGTTTTTATTTTATGAACTCTATTCGAATCAAATCTGTTTTTTTTTTTGCGGTGAGGAGGTAACAAAATGGCTGACCCACTGACCCGTAACTATCGTCACAATTACAGAGTGTGTCGTCGCAGACACTAAAAAACTTCTCCCTTCATCAAGGACCTTTGAACCTACCCCGGAACCACGGTAGTATTACTTCGGGGTAGGGCCCTAGTGAGTCTTTATTAGACTTCCCTCGTTTTGACCTGCGTCCAGGTCCCGCTTCTTTCTTCTGAGTACGCATTCCGTATACCTCGAAATAGCGTTCCAATTTTCTTCGCTGTGTAACAGTTTTTCGACCAGGTTTTCAACTGTCCATAACCCGATTTGCTGCTCCAATACGCTCCTTTCATTACTCCATCTTTCGCAACTGAAGAAAGTATGCTCTACGTCGTCTTCTTCCGCATCATCGTATACGCATCTGGCATGCGCTCTCTTCCCCATTCTAAGGTAATAATTAACCTCTCCGTGTCTTCGCCCAATCCATTCACATATGCTTGGTATAATTTTTATGGTCCATCTGCCATACGTGTCGTTCTCCCATTTCTCTTGCCAGATATTAATTGTCTGCTCTCTTATTTGCTTTTCAGCTTGTGGTGTATAGCCTCCAGATTTTTTTAGTAGGTACAACTTTTTTCGCTCTTCTGCTAGCAGGTCAATTGGTGTTAGACCCGCTATTGCCAGCACCGCACTATACGACACTGTGAGATAGGCACATGTTATTCGTAGGGCCATAGTCCTTTGTACAGCTGATATAATTTTCCTTCTGCAACCCGTTTTGAGTGTGTCGGCCCATAGTTTACATCCATATAGTAGGATGGAATGGTTTACCGCCATTAAGACTTTACGCTTGCTAGGCAACGGTCCACCGATGTTCGCCATCAGTCTGCTTAGTGATGCTGTAACTTTAGCTGCTTTGTTTGTAGCATACTGCAATTGTGCCGTATATGTGAGCTTGGAGTCCAATCTAACTTCTAGATATTTAACCACCTTCTGTGGAGTTATTTGTTCGTCGTTTATGTACATATCTACCTCCAAAGGAATTTGACGCCCCGTTATGAGCAGCAGTTCAGTTTTCTGCGTTGCTAACTGAAGTCCGTGGGAATTTAGCCATTCTTGCGTACGTATCATCACCTGATTGAGTTTTCGTTGTGCTTCTACTGTATTTCTCGCAGTTATAACAGCTGCTATATCATCTGCAAAGCTCACTAGGAATGTATCGTCTGGCATTTCTATGCGTAGTATTTCATCGTAACATATATTCCAGAGATCTGGACCGAGGATTGAACCTTGGGCTGCACCAGCCGTTATTTTTTTCGTCTTTGGTCCAGCGTTTGTATTGTATGTGAGTACGCGGTCACATAAATAGCTGCGTATCATTCTACTCAAGTATGCAGGTATCCGGAAGCGTTGTTCTAAGGCTTCTATCATGTCCGACCATTTCACGCTGTTGAACGCGTTTCTAACATCTAGGGTCGCTAGCAAGACTACTGGTCTAGAATAGTGGTTACCTCTTTTTGTTATCAAAAAGAGGTAACCACTTCCACCACTTCTTGAATCGCTCCCACGGTAGACCTCCCTTTTCTAAAACCATGCTGTCTGTCACTAAGCCCGCCGGCTGCTTGTATTGCAGCTGTGATACGAGGCTTAAGAAGCTTCTCTAATAATTTCCCAGCTGTATCAAGCATACAGAGTGGGCGATATGCACCTGGTGTCATTGGGTCACCTTTGCCTTTGCTTACCAGAATTAGTTGTTGGTTCTTCCACACCTCTGGAAATATCCCTTTTTTGAGACATGCGTTGTACATATCTAACAGTACCTGCGGCTGGTGGTGTACAAGTTCCTTTAATACTTCTCCTGGGATTTTGTCGGGGCCTGGTGCCTTCTTATTTTTAAGCGTACTTGCTGCATATTCTAGTTCTAGGGATGCTATGGAAACAAGGTCGAGACTATATTCTCCATTGTTTCTTCATCCATATCATTTGTCACAACTTTGCTACCTAGTTTCTTCATAACGATTTTGTATCCTAGTCCCCAGTGATCGTTGTTTACGTCTTTGCATAGTTCAGCCCACTTTTCATTTTTGCTGCGGAAAATTGCAGACTTGAGTTCTGCCTTTGCATTCTTGTATGCTGCACGCTCTATAATAAAGTTTTCTCTACGTCTGGCCCTTGTTAGAATGCGTCTACACTGCAGGCAGATTCGTCTCAGTTTTGCAACTTTTTCATTCCACCAGTATACCGATTTGTGTCGCCTGTATCCCGTTTTCGGCATGGAAGCATCACAAGCCTATTTAATCGCGCTCATTGTTTGAGTAACTATTTCCCTAGCGGCATGGGTTTGGTCAACCATATTTGCTCGTCTATTGAACTCCGTCCGCAATACGTCTCTGTTCAATCTATCCACATTCCATTTGCGCGGTATTTTGACGCCATCCACTGGTGCATCTTTTTGGCCTTGAAACTGATAAGAGTAGGAGATGTACTGATGGTCACTGGCCGTGAAATCCTCTAGTACCCTCCAGCAAATAATTTTCCCAGCTATTGATTCTGTAGCAAACGTTATGTCTGGTGTGGTGCTCTCGCAGCCTGGCCGTCTAAACGTCCTTGCTGTGCCCGTGTTTATAGCAATAAGGCTAAGCCTTGAAGCCATGTCCACTACCCTACGACCTCGGGCGTCCATCGTTGGCATACCCCACTCCGGAGCACGGGAGTTAAAATCACTTGCTACAACTAAAGCTCCTTCCAGTTCTAGAGCCTTGTCTTCGATGTCATTCAGTTTATCCTGGAAGGTCATTATATCATCGCTCGGAGTAAGATAACAGCTCACCAATGTAACACTCTTAATACGTACATAAACGTAACAAGATCCTCTGCCGCTGTCAGTGACCTGAATGCTGCTGGTTATAGGTATCCAAATGGCTGCTGTTGACGCGTCATCTTCAAGCCATGTTCCGCTTTCAATTTTCTTGTATTACTCACTGATAATCACCATATCAACTTCATGTTCTGCGACTATCTGAGGTAAAAGCGCATCAGCTGTTTTACTTCTATGTAGGTTTGCTTGAAGTATCTTCATCATCTCTTCGCTGGTTTCTTATAAGCCGCACATTTGCTCGTACCTGGTATATGATTTAGCTCCTTAAAATTTTCATGTGCGCAGAGACAGCATTTTGGGGGATTTATGCAATCTCGTATCATGTGTCCGCTTTCTCCGCAACGTATGCATAACCCCTGGCCTTTCCTATCTGGCCCATTACAGTCTGCTTGGAGGTGCCCAGACCCGAAACATCTATAACACCGTTTAATTTCATCCAGCTGTTTCACCCTACATCTGGTCCATCCAATCTTTATGCGCTGTGTTTTAAGGATGATATTTGCTGCTTCTACTGACAAAGTCACAAACGCACGACATTGTTCCCTACTGTTTGCTTTTGTCAACCGGACTCCAACTTCTTCCTCTGGCTTCTCAACGGCTTCTCTAACTGCTGCGGAAACCTCCTCTGAGTCCGTGAACGAATATAAATCTCGAATCTCAATAGTGGCCCTCGTTTTGAGATCTTTCACCGTCGCGGTGTCTTTCAACGAGTTTTTTATTGCTTCGCAGAACTGTTCTTTCTTCCCTCCTTTTGCAAGCTCTAGTAGTATGGATCCATCTCTTGTCTTCTTAACACAACGTATTGCGATTTCAGCTTCTTCTGGTTTTACCTTCTGACGGAGGTCTCTAAGAATTTCCGCATAACTGGTACCTTCTGCCGGCTTCACAAGTACAGCTTCTGGGCTATCCCTCAGTGTCTTGGGTTTGCTCTTATTTACCACAAATTGCTTCTTTTTGTCGCCCTCTTTTAGTGCTGGAGTACCACTACACACCGTTTTCGGTTCTTTAGATCTCGGCTTTCTTCGGTTTACCGTCAACCAACCTTCTGGCTCTTTGGACCTTGTCTTCTTGCCGGATTCGGGAACAACAGGGCTTGTTGCGACGAGTTTGTTAAGGCATGTTAACGGCGTACTATCATCGGCTACTTTTGTATTAGTTAAGCGCGAAGCTTTAACTTCCCGCTCTTTCTCTCTTTCTACTTCTGTCGCCTTCCAGCTCTTCCTATAACTTTCTATTACGTCTAACAGTTCGCTTAGTTCGGATACTCCGTCTTTCACGTCCATGCTAACGTTCCTCTGTCGTTGCATTGCCTGCTTCATCTTTCGGAGTACATTCCTGCATTTCGCAAAGGAATCCTCTTCAAGAACTCTCATCTTGAGAATTAGCTCTAATCTAGGGGATCCGTTCACCTGAGGGGTTTTCACCGTTTGAGTCTCCGACGCACATGCTGCTTTTCTGGTCGTAGAACTGCTTACAGCACTTCCGGCACCATTGGCAGTGGTAGGCGTCGAGTAATCGGGATTTTTTTCCTTCTCACTTGAGTCCATCTGGACTTCCGCCACCCTTGTCTTAACCTTTGATGGTGATCTGAACACCAACGAGCTTTTCCTGAAAGCGACTACGCTTTCCTCCACTTGATCTTCTTTATTTTCTGTTCGATCACTGGATTCTGTCAATAATAATTCCAACTCTTATATTGTACTAACCCTGTCCAACAACAATTTATTTAATCAATACTTCTATTTACAATCACTCTTTAATGTTCTTGCACCTCTATCAGTGTTTGCACGATCACTTTCTTAACTTTCTTCGTCCCGACCAAGTTTCTATACTTCCCCCTGATATGGCCCAAATCGCTCCACTACTTTAAACTTTGCTATTTCATTCCAGGCACATTGAATACGATACACTACGTCATTTATCTTTGATATAATCTCATATGGTCCTTACCAATGAGTCTGTAGTTTAGGGGATAGGCCTTTCTTTCTTAGTGGATTGTGAAGCATTACAAGCTCTCATTCATAGAATCTTTTGATTTGATTTCAATCATATGCGACCGCTCTCTGATGAACTGATGTACTTCAACCAACTGTTTCCGCTTTTCGCATGTGTAATTACCTTCGGTTGATCTCGTTGGTGTTGCTACTCCAAATTCTAAATCAGTTGGCGGTCTTAACTCGTTTCCAAAAATTGCCATTGCTGGTGTAGTGGCAGTCGCATCAAGTTGTGCGCATCGATATGTCATGAGGAACATAGGTATATGCACATCCCACTCTTTTTGGTATTTATGTACGACCTTTCTCAGATATTCCTCCAAGATACGGTTAAGCCGTTCTATCATGTCATCAGATTGCAGATGCAAATATGTTGTACGAGTTTTGTGTATACCCAACATACGGCACATCTTTCGAAATACAACTGAGTAGAAATTACGACCCTGTTCTGAATGTAACTCGATCGGTACACCGAAACGAGTAATCAACTGGTTGATGAATACATCCACAACTGCACTAGCTTCTTGATTTGGAATGGGGTATATTTCAAGCCATTTACTGAAGTAATCTATAACCACCAAAACATACTTGTTTCCTGCGTTGCTTGTAGGGGATGGTCCAGCTATCCTCAACTTTTGTCAGTGGGAGCTTTGGCCATTACACATTGTTCACACTTCCGAATCCAATCAGCGACATAGTCATGACATCCAACCTAATAAAATCGTTCCTTTATTTTCTCGACTGCTTCGGTGATGCCCAAACACCCTCCACTCCCAACATTGCGATACTCAGCTACCACATAATTTATTCTTGCCTTTGATGCTCGGGATAGACTTCCATCTCTAAGTGCAGACTTTGCCATTGTGCCCAGTATGCCTTTGCTATTAGACTTTCATTAGCCATTTTTTGCCCATCTGGACGTATGCCCTGCTCCTTTTATTCCATAACCTTCACGAGATATGGGTCCTTCCACTGATCTTCTTGCACACGTTCGTTGGTCCATGATTCCTCCGGCAATATATTCCTAAGTCATATGTGGACAATGTTCTCCTTGCTTTCCACTCGAGAACAATGCTTGCATTCCATGTTGCAAGGACGACGAGATAAAGCATCCGCATTACCATAATGTCCTCCTTTAAAAGATTCGATTGTACATTCAAAACTCTACAGCCGTTCAATCCAGCGCGTTAATTGGCCTTCTGGATTTTTAAATTGTAATAACCACCTTAGCATTGCGTGATCAGTTCGTAGATAAAATGACTGATCGTACACGTACTTACGGAAATAGTTTACACATTTCAGTATTGCGAGCAAGTCTCTTCTAGTGTCACAGTAGTTTCTTTCATGTAGTAGTTTGTATGCTATCACTTTTTCTCGCTCATCTATGATCTGGGAGTGAACTCCGCCTATTCTATAGCCACTCGCATCTGTGTCCAACACAAACTTTTGACCAGGTACTGGATATGCTAATACTGGTGCTGAACAGAGTCTTTCTTTCAGCTGTTCGAATCCTTTCTGTTGTTCCTCGTCCCACAAAATGGTTTGTTCTTTCTTGTTAGCTCATGCAGACGGCTTGCGATGTTTGATAATCCAAGCACAAATTATCTATAGTAGGTACACAAGCCTAGGAAGCTTCTTAGCTCGTGAAGATTCGCTGCAATAGGTCGTTTTTGTACTTTCCTACTTTTATATTCGTTTCCGTATTTGCGTTGGAGTGTGTCCATCAGGGATTGGTAGCTACCACGATCTTTCTCTGGAACCATCTGCTACACTTCTGAAGCGTTACTTTTTAATGGGACCACTAAAATGGCGTAGTTCCATCAAATGTGATTGGCTTTAGTTTAATTGTAGTTGGTTCTCTAATCACTGATGTAAGTGGTCCGTTTATATTTAGTTGATAGAGTTCGTGCTCTAATTTATTGAGCATATCTTCCTAGTCGTCGACATGTTTCTTCAGCATATCATCCAATTCATCCACGTATTCTTTCAGCTCTGTGGCTTTGTCATTAATAGATCCGGAAGTTTCCTGAAATCTAAGATAAATTCCTTTTTGTAGATTCTCGATAACGTGTTGTTGACGAGCAGAATGTTCTTGAATTTCTGTACGTAATTTACTAATAATGTTTTCTTGGCGAGACGCATTCTCCTGTAGCCATTGTTTCTTCTCTTTTTTCTCGTTGGCTTATTCTAGTTTTCGCCTATTTCTTTTTATTGACATTCGTTTCGATGATACCATTATTCGTGCCATTCACAATTAGTGATAAATAACCAACCATCGATACTCGTTAAAATATTGAAATATTTCTCTATGAGAAATGCTAAATACTTTGAACTGACTTAGCAGATTACATTTTATTATACGATGGAATTTATATTTAATATGAAGCATGGAACACTACAAGCATAATTAAGTAATAGTTTAAGTAAATAAATGAAATTAACTTAATTGAAAGCAGAAATACAAATTATTTTAGATTACCAATATTGTATATGTATAAAACAAATGCAGACCGACGTAAGCAGTAAAGGTTTGAAATGTTATAATGAACTGCCAGACAACATAAAAAATTATGAAAATGTGATCATATTTAAACCTAAATTGTATATTTACTGTAAAACATTTGTTACTATTGGATTGGGCTCAATAAGGAACTGTAATAATGAAGAATGCAACAACATTCGTATATGCATATGCATATAAACATTCATACACACTTACGCATTCATACACGCATACTTGGGCCATTGATACTAGATGAGAAGGGAAAATAAACGTTTGCCCTGATTCCGTACGATGATAAATGGATCAACAGTAACACGGAGAAGCTGACTTCTATTTCACTCAGCTGCTAAGCGGACATGGGTGCTTTAACCCGAATATTAGTAATATATATTTTTGTGTCTGATCCTAATATTTTTTTAGAATCGTAGCTAGTACTTGCTAATTTAAAAAGGTTTTTTACAACCACAGTAAAATGACCTACTATAACTGTAATGTAGAAAGAGGACCAGCGATTTCAAAAGGTTTTATGGTATTATTTATTGATTTATTACTATTTATTTATTGGGATGTAGGGGTGTGACAGATTTCAAAGCAGTTTTTGGAAACAGAATCAAACCCACATTTTTTATAAAAAAAAATTGGCCTGTTTGTGACAAGAGGTGCAACACAATTGGCCTTGTCTATATTTTACTACGAGGCCTTTACACTCAAAACGTCTCGTGGAAAGCTTTCGATGTACGCCCAGGTTTTCTTTCATCTTCCTTCTTGAAAGTGTCCAAAATACCTTTCGCTACACTCCGGCGGAATTTATTTTATCATATTAGGCTACGCCATTGTTAGACTTGTATAGTTGCCAAGTATTGTGAAGCGTCATGTCCAGACAGTGAGCAAAAAGCGAAAAATGTCCACTTAAAGGAAAGAACATTGTTTTTCGTATAGAGGCTATTTTTGTGAATATAAAAAGCCTAAAATCGTTTCTCGCTAATACCTATATAAGGCGTGGCTCAAGGTCAAAGTTCAAATTTGCGATAGTAATTACTCAATAAGTTTGCAATTTTTTCTTACAACATGGGTATTAAAAGAAAGGTCTTTTGTATTTTCTTGTTAGTTGGCAAAGAACATTTGGATAAGCGATTTTCCCTAATCATTCTACTCGCTTTAAATCTGCTTTTACTTAGCTCACCAATCAACAGTACTGCGGTAAAGATATTACCAGAAACAAATGGAAGGGTGCCTGGTTGTTAATTTTCATCAGAACATCAGCATATTGCAAGGTTACACTAGCTCCCAATACAAGTTTTCTGTACTGGCTCAAATTCTCCCTAGATTTTCCTTGATAGGGTTGATAACAAATGATATGACCCAATCGAGTTGGTCCCACCCAAAATTTGTAGTCACGTTTGCCACGTATAAATTGCTTGTATGGGTGTCCCCCGTAATAAGGCATCATAGCGTAATCTTACTTACTTACTTATGTGGACATAACAACCGAATACCGATTTTGGCCGAAAATAACATGCTTCGCCAGCCATCTCTGTTCTTCGCTTGCTGGCGTCAGTTAGAAATTTCAAGCGCCGTCAGGTTCTCCAGTACTTGGTCTTTCCACCAGAGGTTTGGTCTTCCTCTTCTGGGTCGTTCTCCAGCGAGTTCCAAATATAACACCTTCTTAGCTCGACATGACGGAGCCGATGGATTTTGATGCTTTACTATATCAATATCGGCATTCAGCTCTTACAGCTCATGGTTCTACCTTATTCGGTACTCGCCACCAACGCAAATAGGTCCAAAGATCTTGCGTAGGACTTTTCTCTCGAAAACTCCAAGCATTCGCTCATCCGAGATGAAAATTGTCCAGGCTTCAGCGCCATATGCATGATGAGAGACTTGTAGAGTGTAGTTTTCGTTTTTCGAGAGAGGGCTCGACTTCTGAATTGCTTACTCAGTTCAAAGTAACACCTGTTAGCAAGAGTTATCCTACGCATGATCTCCAGGCTGACGTCATTACAGTTGTTGATGCTGGTTCCAAGATAGACAAAGTCCAGCTTTGTTGTCCTTCAGCCTTATAATGGCCGTTTCTACCTCGTCATAGTCGGATGGTGGAACATCATCATCATAATCTGTAATCGGGGTTATCGGGCAATCTTCTCCACTGGCGGAATTGTTCGTAGCATCACCATTCAGCAACGTGAAGAAGTGTTCCCTCTATAGGCTCAGTACACTCTGGACATCTGTAACCAGATTTCCATTTCCATCACGACAAGAAGAGGATCTGGGATTTAAACCTCCACTCAGGCGCTTGATCTTTTCAAAGACTTTTCGAGTCTCATTCTTGTCGGTACACATATCTATCTCCTCACGCTCGCGTCTTTCCAGCTCCCTCTTCTTGCGCCTGAAAAGACGTCTCCTGCACTCCTTTTCTCTCTGTACCGCTCCTTAACAGCTCGCATTACGCCTGCACGCAGGGTTTTTCTGTAGGCGGCGTCTTTCTCTGCGTTAGCGTCGCGACACTCCTGATCATACCACTCATTTCTCAGAGGCCGGTAGGAACCGATTACCTCCTCGGCAACAGTAGTCATGGAGTGGGATATATGTGTCCACCGTACGCATGTATCATCAAGTGGGGAAGTGTTCTGCATAAGCAGAACCGATAGTCGAGTGGAAAATGCATCTGCTGTCTCTGGTGATCGCAGCTTACTGACGTCGAACTTTCTCTGTGTGGGACTACTCTTGTTTTTTGCGACACATAAATGTGTGCGCACCTTAGCTGCAACAAGATAGTGAGTCGATGTTGGCACCACGGATCGATTTCACCTCCATCACACTGGAAGCATGCCTTCCGTCAATCACCACATGATCAATTTGGTTTCTTGTACGTTGATCTGGAGACAGCCATGTCGCTTTGTGGATGTCGAGATGCTGGATTCTGGTACCACCAATTACCATGTTTCGTGCTGCGGCGAAGTCGATCAGCCTCATTCCGTTATCGGAGGTGTTCTGGTGGGGGCTGAATTTTCCGACAGTTGGACCAAAGGTACCTTCCTTGCCCACCCTGGCATTAAAGTCGCCAAGCACGATTTTGATATCGTGACGGGGGCAGCGGTCATAAGTTTTTTCGAGGCGCTGGATGAAGCTCTCTTTTTACTTTTTCTAAATCATAGATCTGAAAGTAATTGCCTAATAATACCGCTTTAAAATGAATATCTCTACAATATAGTCCCATAGGAAATGTACAAGTTATGCCATCTATCGAACATCTCTGAAAATCACAATACCAATAAAATTAAGGGGGAATATACACCTAGGAGAGCCGAAAAAAGGATATTTTCATAAATTTTTTGTAGAAAACCTATTGGGTGGATTTTTTTCTCAATGAAAGCGCTTACTTTCCAGAACATGTCAAATTTTATTTTTATTTTATTTACAATATTAGTTTAGTACACACGTCATCTTTCAACTGTCGCAAAAGTGA
The DNA here is from genome assembly GCA_963854835.1 of Megamerina dolium. Taxonomy (NCBI): domain Eukaryota; kingdom Metazoa; phylum Arthropoda; class Insecta; order Diptera; family Megamerinidae; genus Megamerina; species Megamerina dolium. The sequence goes on from OY978530.1 coordinate 45,687,297, forward strand.
AGTCTTCGCGGTGACCACTCTCATTTTATCTGTAATCATCAGAATGACAAAAATGAATTAATTAATAAAATTTAGACTATAATCTAGTCTTTGTCGTAGGGGGTTTTTAAAAGAATTTTTTTTTACGAATTGGCGAGTGTTGAATCTGAAAGTAGCAATTTTGAGACCAAAAATCGTTCTTATTTTGTCGATAAAACAAAATCTAGGCTTCTAAAAAAAACCCTTACGACAAAGACTAGATAATTATGTATTAAATGAACACTATAAAACTCAAGTTGATCGGTACAGTGGTTTCCGAGTTATCGTGGTCACCGATTTGGAAAACATGGTTTCGAGAAAAACGCGATTGAAATTTGAGTACAAGGTAAATATCAAAAATTTTCCACTTACACAGTGCACAGAGGTGTGCACTGTATCTTTATTTCTTCGAATTTTTGCTTCAAATTTTGACTAGACACTTCTAAGACATCAAGCGTAAAGAAAACACAAAGAAAAAAAAGTCAATTTTTTTTTACCTTTCTAGGTGTATATTCCCCCTTAAAAGGTAATCGAAACACTTATTTTCTTGACGTTTATAAGAAATATCAAAATCGTTGTTTATTGATTAATTAAACGCGTTAATAAATAAAATACATGATATCTCACGTATAAAATTCACTTTGGGTTTAATTATAAATTGTAATGTACAAAATATATATATAATTACAATATGTAATATAAAATAAGAACAATAATGTCTGTATATAAATGCAAAGCACACGCAATAAATTAAAAAATATTTAGGAATTGAGAATATTAGTTATAACGCGGAAAGGCACAATTGCGTCGAAGGCAAGGATAGATTTTCAATTCTTCGGTCAATGATCTCATGAGAGGCGAAAAAAACCAATACATAAGAAGAGAATTTATATGGAGAGATGGGTGGCCATATGGTAAGTATGAAAATAGAGTAAGGTAAATATAATTGCAATTCAAATAGAGGTAAGTAAAATAATAATTCGTATGAAGGTAATAATATTATAATAAATTAATTCATATGTAGGTATTCTCTATATTTCAGGGACCCACTATATGGCTTATCTAAAGAGATTTAGACATCGCGGCCCGCATGCACTCTTGCATTAGTTGAGCGCATTTCTTAGACGAGCCAACGAGCCGATCGCGTCCTCGATCGCCTGTGTGGCCCTTCGAGGAGTGTTAGGGGAACTTCTTTGCCCAGGTAGTGGATTTCTGGATGTGAGAACTTCACGTCGTGGCTCGATGCGGCTGAAGTACGGTGCATTTCGTCCAGCACAAAGTTCTTGGCGGAGATCGTCAGTTCTGCGCCGATACTGGGACTCAGGGTGATGCGTTGTGCGTCTGCCGTCAAGTCGTCTACATGGCACACGATCACTACGTCGTCGTCACTGTTGGGTGGTGCGGCGATTCGGCGGACCCTGCCCAGTAGAGATGAGACCGGATGGAGCAGCGTGTGATGCGCCAGCCTTCATTCCTTGCACGAGTTCGGTGAGTCACACGATCCGGTCCCATGCGACCGAGCCAAGCAGTTGCGGCAATACCGATGAGGGCACACCACACTTCCCTCTGGCTTGGATTCATCGCCAAGAACCCGCGGCAGTACCACAAGGTGTGATGGCGATGACACAACTGGCATCAGTGGTGTTCTCGATGTGCTAAACTGAAAATAGAAAATTGGATTAGATTGAGAGTTAAACTGCGGTTGGAACGAAGGCCTAATTCTAGTATTTTAGAGAAAACAGAAGAGATTCTTATTTGATATTACGGTTTTATGCGAGTGGTAAAATACATAGTTTCACTATGGGCCGTTTGAGAACGGTCTATTTAGTCCGAATATCTGCGACACGAATGTGGTCGTCAGATCCTCGATACAGGTGGATAACGCGACCGAGACTCCATTCGTTGGGGGGCAGCAGCTCATCCCAAAATTACCACCAGTTGACCTACTTCCAGCTTCTTTTGAGAGTATTGCCACTTGTAGCGCGTATGGAGATCATGTAAATATTCGGTTTTCTAAAAGGCTTAGAAACTCTGTTGACTCTGAGCAGTTAAGTTCACTCCAGGCAAAAGAGAGGAATCTCGAAAGAGAACGCTGACTAGCACAGAAAATATCTCTTCGTCGCCGTACACCAGTACGAAAAGTACAACCAGAAGTACAACCTGAATTAGAGCTGAAAATGCGTATTGACGAAATTGCACAGACAGTCAGTAGACTAGCCCCAGTATCCACTGGAGCGGAATCTAAAGATTTGAGGACCGAAGTACACCAGTTCATTTCTGGGTGCGAAATTAGCAAGAAAAGCCATAAAACCCAACGAATTGGAAGATTTCATAGCTTGAATAAAACAGCGACTATAAGGTGACGCTTATAACTTGGTGGTAAGAAAGAAGTTCGCTTATATAGAGGAATTGTATAAACTTCTGCGAAACACATATTTGAAGACCGTTCGCCTGGAACAGCTAACGCACCAAATACAAGTCGCACGCCAACTACCTTAGGAAAATATACGTGTTTTTGCGAGGAGATTAGGTGATTTAAAATCTACGGCGATACAATGTGTTAAGAATAGATATGGTGGGATCGGAGACCAAGCATTGTTAAAAGAGCCAGAGGGGTATGCGAGGATATCTTTTATATCAGGCCTTCAAGACCCATTGTTACTCATATGCTAAGTAAGACGGGCACGTTAGAAGAATTAGTAGAGGAGGCCGTAAATACGGGTATTCTGCTCGAAAGAGGACAATGATTCAATCAGTTTAATATGGGAACACTATATTCATACGACGTTCACTAGACTGAGACAGTAATACAGTGGCATTTCACCAGAACAGAAATGACAAGATCCCACTCGTAATGAACAAATAGAAAAATAATAACGTAAGTCCCCAAAATAGACAAAGAAAAGTTCCTACGTGCTCCTTCTGCGAAAAAAAGGGGCACACCTGACACGTCTGTTTTAAGAAACAAAACATGCCCTATTGCGTAAAGTGTAAAAAATACGGACTTGAGTTCAATTTGTTATGCACACCGTTTAGCAACAACAGGTCACAAGGAAAAGGCAATCAAACACCTGCACCTACTAAGGGAGGTCAAGAAAGCAAAGGCCCTAATCGCGGAAATTCTAAGAACAAATGTTTTTTCTGTAAGAAGCCGGGACACAGGATCGCCGACTGTTATAAACGAAAAGTATTGGACAAAACCCAGGGAAACTACGGGGGTCCAGGCATGGCCAATAAACCAGGAACCCCAAAATTTTGCTAAAATTAGTTGAAATGGAAGGTGTCAGTTATGCATTCTTAGAGATTGTTGAAACACCCTCCAAGTTAGATAGCAAGGTGGCGGAAGTTGGTAGTCAAGCGTCCAGGGGGATTGCTGAACCATCTTTTCCATCCAGTAATAAGAAACATGGCTACTGTTTGGGAGACTCTGATGAAGATGATGTGTTCATTGAATTTCCGTGTAAGGAAGCAAAAAATGGAAAACTCATTTCATTTGTAGACTCTGGGGCAGATACCAGTTTAATAAAGTCATCAATAATTGATGAATCTGTTAGCAAGAAGCGACATTTAATGAAAAATCTTCGTGGTGCATTCGGAGGATATGACACCACATTAGGGTCAATAGCAGTCTAACACAAGAGGGCTAAAGATTTGATTTTAGAACCACACCTAATCTCTGAAGAGAGAGGGATACCTGCTGATGGTATCCTAGGTAGAGACAATTTATGGAACCGATCGGTTATCAATACTATGAGACATTGAGCAGTGTGACAGACAACACAGTTTATGTCCCAATGCTCAACACGAATACAGATTCATATATTGTAAATAATAAGCCCAAAATTAATATTATTGAATTTAATCATTTAGAACACGAAGAATACGATATAGCTTATAAAATAAATAACATTAAGGAAACTGATAGCCACAAAAGGGTTACCAAAATATTAGAAACAATTAAGCTAGACGAAAACTTAAACATTGAGGAAAAGAGATCCATAGATGGAATACTTGAGTCATTCCACGATTTATTTTTCTTGGAAGGCGACAAACTGTCTCACACCACAGGTATAAAACACACAATACCAATAAAAGCAGACCAGGCTCCAATCAACCAAAGACAGTACAGGCTACCAGAAGCGCATAAGGAAGAAATCAATAAGCAAGTAAACAAAATGTTGGAAGACAGCATAATTATTCCCAGCTCATCGCCCTGGAATTCTCCCATAATTTTGGTGGCAAAGAAAGCGGGAGAAGATGGTAAAAGAAAAGGGATGCTAGTAGTTGATTTCCGGAAATTAAATGACGCCACTATTAAACAAGTTTTTCCCATTCCCCGCATCGATGAAATATTAGACCAGTTAGGTCATTGTAGATATTTCACTACACTTGATTTGGCCAGTGGGTATCATCAAGTGTTATTGAAAGAATCAGACAGAGAAAAAACAACTTTTAATACACGTGTTGGTCACTATGAATTTAATAGACTTTCGGCTTACCAGGAGCCCCTGCCACCTTCCAAAGACTAATGAACCATGGACTCCAAGGTATAGATTGTTTTGTCTACTTGGATGGAATCGCCGTCTATGGTCGGATCTTGGCACAACATGAGTCGCGTTTACGAAAAGTATTTGGACTTTTACGTAAACATAACTTGGAGTTAAATACAGAAAAGTGTCAGTTTCTGCGAAAAGAGATAATGTACCTAGGCCATAAATGCACTGAGGAAGGAGCGTTACCAAACCCTGGTAAGGTGGAATGTGTTAAGAATATTCCTGTGCCAAAAATAAGAAAGATGTTCAGGCATTCTTAGGTTTAGTAAACTATTATAGAAAGTTTGTTGAAAATATGGCAAGCATAGCGCTACCAATTAATAAATTACTACGAAAAGATGCGAAATTTGAATGGATCGATAAAAGTCAGAAAGCTTTTAAAAAATTGAAGGAGGCAATTTGCTCTCCGCTAATTTTAACCTACCCAGATTTTTCTAAACCTTTTGTGTTAACAACAGATGCCAGCAACGAGGCTGTAGGTGCAATTCTATCTCAAGGCGAAATTGGAAAATCAGGGCGCTCAGTGATACTGAAAAAGGGTATTCCACCATCGAAAAGAAATTCCTGGCCATCGTGTGGGCTGTGAAGAATTATCGAGCTTATCTACTCGGTAGACCGTTCAAGATCTACACCGACCACCAGCCACTACGAGGAATTGCAAAGTTAAAGGATCAGACATCACGTTTAGCACGTTTCAGGCACAAATTATCTGAATTTGATTTTGAAATAATTTATAAACCAGGCAAACGGAATTTGAACGCGGATGCGCTCAACAGAGTTCCACAACGGAATCAGGAGTCAACAATGGTTGTGACTCGTTCTATGGCGAGGAATAAAGTCGACGAAACTGAAAGCCAAGAAGAGCCTGAAGAAAGCTCTGATGACGAATTAGAACTAGATGAAAATGCAGAAAATCAGGAGAACAAGAATGCGGAACTTCTCACTGATGAGAAGGATATATCGACAATACTTCGCAACTTCCATGATTCACCTTTAGGAGGGCATCAGGATGCTTTGAAAACTTATTTCAGGATTAGAAGACGGTACAGGTGGAAAGGTATGCGAAGCCAGATTAAAGAACATGTTAAAAATTGTAAAAAATGTCAAACTAACAAGAGCTCAAGGCTTATGCAAATGATAACAATATTAACTGATACACCATCTAAACCATTTGAAAAGGTATACATATATGGACATGGTAGGAATTCTTCCAGAGACGACATCTGGAAACAAATACATACTTACATTTCAAGATGATTTTTCCAAATTTTTTTTATTTTTTTTTTTATTTTAATTTTTTTTTTTTATTTGTGTAGCTATACCTGATGCTGAAGCTAGCACGGTAGCAAAAGCGTTTTACAACTAAGTTATTGCGCGATATAACATACCAAAAATTTTATTGACTGATAATGGTACAAATTTCACTTCGAAACTGTTTTCTGATACATGCAAGATGCTGGGTGTTAGAAAACTACATATAGCACCGTACCATCCACAAGCAAATGGTTCTTTAGACAGAGCTTTAGCAGAATATCTTAGGAGTTTTGTTAAAGAAAATGGGTCAAATTGGGACCAATGGTTACCATCAGCGATGCACGTACACAATAACACCATACATACTTCGACGAAACGTACACCATTCAGTGTCCTATACGGTTTCAATATCGGAATGCCGACAAACCTAAAAACAAAAAGATCACCTGTGTAGAATACAGATGATCAAAATACGGTATTAAAATACCAACTACAAGGGTCATGTGAGTTAGTGCGGGAAAATCAGGACAAAGCAAAGAAATTAGCTATAATTCAATACGACAAAGGAATCCACCCAATAATTTTTAAAATAGGTGATAAAGTATTGTTGAGAAATCAGACTAGAAAAAATAAATTTAGTTCCATCAGGACTGGACCATACGAAGTGATAAATGTGTACAGTCCAGTGACGACAACTATCAAAATCGGACAAAATGGTAAAAAGTACCATAACAACTTACTAAAACATTTTTATCAATATGTAATAATAATTTAACGAATTAATAGTGATTGTGGTAAAAAAAAACAAAACAAAATGTTTAGTCAGGATATAAAATACAATAGTATGAAGTAAGAACTATTTGTTAACTTTCAGGACACATAAAAGGGCAAGTTGCCATGGTCATGTGTATAACCACATCTGTTGCAATACATCGCGTTGGATTGTAATTCAGTGTGTGGATACTCATGAGCACGGGCAAATTAATTAGTCAAGCATTTCAAGCAATCAAATAGTTAAATTCGAGTTAGTATAGAATATATATATATATATATATATATATATATATATACTTTATTTTAATAAAACGTAATTTTATAAAACGAAAAAAAAAAACATTTTTTTGCACCACTCAAACTTATTATGTGTATGTTTATTATTTTCCAATAATTTATGTTGTATTCGTAAATATATATATTTTAGAAATGTATATTATTATTTAAAAAAAATTTTTTTGGGCACACTAATGCACATTTCAGTTTGATTATTTCTGTACTGTTTTTTTTCTGTTCTTATTTAAAACATGTAATTGTCTAATGTTTGTATGTTATGTGTTCACTGACACTATGTAGCTTTTGTTTGTTTTTTTATTTTTATTTAGCTATGTAGATATTTTGTATATATTATCGTATTTGCCGTTTTCTATATGTGTTTATGTTAGTATAATGTACTTACTTACAATACTTTTGCACATATTTATTTGTTGTTATTTTTGCTTTATATTTTTTATCACTAATGTTTTAATTATTTTCATTTTTACATATTATATTGATTTCTTAGTTCATTTCATATAGGTACCGATTTATGTTTGCCTCGAAGGACCAATAATTAAACGCGTTAATAAATAAAATACACAATATCTCACGTATAAAATTCACTGTGGGTTTAATTATAAGTTGTATTCGCAATGTACAAAATATATATATAATTACAATATGTAATATAATATAATTAATTCATATGTAGGTATTCTCTATATTTCCTGAACCCACCATAAGGCTTATCTAAAGGGATTTAGACATTGATTTTTTTTTTTTTACTTTTCCTCTCCACATGCCTTTGGAATTTCTTCTTTACTTCTTATGTCCTCATGGATTTCCTTAAAATTAAAAAATAGTATGACAATTTTATTAATTTAATGCCGCAAAACTATAAATCAAATTAATAAATATTTGATTCTATAAGTGCCTGTCCACACTGGCCTGCCCAGAAACATCTTGCCCATTAAGGGGGTCCACCTGTGTAAAATTTTCGAAAAATCGATTTTTTTTTTACATTTTTCGCATCTTTAACGAGAGCTTCTACAGGATGAGGAAGGGGAAGTTTATGGTCCTGGTATTGCAGATTAAATGTGAGTCTATAATACAAAGTTTTGTTGTGTTTCCAAACTTTGAAAGCGTTTTTCTCGAAACCATATTTTTGAATTTTGTGGGCAGGATTAAAAAAATCTACTTAACCGATTGACTTGAAATTTTGACAGACTCATTAATACAGATAACTGAAGGTACCCACGTAGCGGTTTTTCGAATTTTTTTTTTTCAATTTTTCAATTTTACAGCAGTTTTTATATCGAAAAAAAGCATGAAAACGAATAATTTTTATAAAAACCACTGCCATTTCTTTAATTTTTAAAATTTCGTCAAAATCCTACGTCAGTACCTCAACGATATAAACAGAAATAAGATTTTTTTTACTTTTGCGATTAAGATAACTGGTTAGAGTGGAATCTTGCCCACAATTTCGGTATTTCATTTTGAAGGGGTCACTTTGAACGCCCTTAATGAGTACAAGCCTTAGGATTACACTATTGAAATATAAGCACAAACATTCAAAATAACGTAAAACTTATTCTTATTTTCGAATTAGTTCTCCTAACGAAAATTCCCGAAAAATCGTTCGAAATACCGCGCTCACACAGGTGGACCCCCTTAATGCAACTTCGCCTGATTTATTTCAATTGAAATATTACAGTGGAATTAGAATTTTGGAATAAAGTAGGGCTATGCAATTATTCGATTGATGAAAAATTTTGATTAATCGCAACATTCCATTAATCAAATAAAAAATTATGCGATCAATCATGATTTTGAATATTCAAAAAATGAAATTATTAGATTAATTAGAATTTTTATTGATCTGAATAAAATTATTAGAATAAAATGATCAAAATATTTATAATATTTTTTCCAATACAAAGTCGACAGGAAGCTTTCCAAAGCTATGCATATGAGAATGCGTTTAAGTTTTTATTCCCAAAGAAAATTTCAAAAACACAGAAAAAATAATAAAGAAAAATATTTTAATTAATCAAAACTCTCAATAATCGAATAATTTCAATTCAAAAGTGCAACAGCGTTTATGTCCAATGCCTCTCTGCCATCAACGCTCAGCTACACGAGCCTGACGCTGAGGTGGCAAATCCAGCAACTTCAACTCCTCCTGCTGGGAGTCCATCTCTCGTTTCCCGCAGTACAACTTCCTCCATATGACACCCCATGTATTTCTGGTGATTATGTTTCGTTTTCGAGACATGTTCACGGCCCTATATCGAAACAATCCTCGATTATCCGCGGTTGAGAAATTGTATCACTTATTACAAAAAACCCGTGGAGAAGCACATAGTATAATTAGTTGACTAGCGATGGTTTTTCAATAGCTTGGAAAAATCTGGAAGAACGATTTGAGAATACCTGTATCCTCATCGACATTCAATTGAAAACACTTTTCAATTTGCAACCAATTATGGAAGAAACCGGTTCTCACATAAAGCGCTTACAGCGTACGATAAATGATTGCATCACAAACTTGCAGTTGTTAAATATCGACACAAGTCAATGGGATGCAATCTTCGTGTATCTGTGCTCTACGAAACTGCCAGACACAACTCTGTGTCTGTGGGAGCAGTCTATCAAGAACAAGCATGAGATTCCGACGTGGAACGCGTTTAACGCATTCTTGACTGGACGGTTTCAAACACTGGAGTCGGTGTTGGATATTCAGCGTGGTACCCGGCAACTCAGCCAATCACAGAATCAGCAACTCAGACAGCCAAGTAATCTGCAATCCAACCAGTTACAGAATCGACAACCCGGCCGATCCGAAAATTTCAAGCGGCATCGTTCTCCTCCAGTAAATTCTCGAAATGTGAATATATTTCACTCGTCAATTACTCAACCGACTTGTCCACTATGTCGTAAATCTCATCCACTACGTGGTTGCCCCGAATTTGTTAAAATATCAGTAGGTGAACGTTACAATGTAGTCAGAAAGCACAAATTGTGCACTAATTGTTTTGCAAACTCCCACGACTATAACAGTTGCACTAGCCAATTCTCATGCTCCGCATGTAGAAAACGGCATCATTCGTTGCTGCATAGACTGGAAAATCCGTCCAGTACTCTTCCTGAATCAGATACCTTAGCAACCCCAACCGCGACATCAGTTAAAGTGTCTCGCCAGTCGTCTGATTCTCAGCAACAAGCTGTTTCCAACGAGAAACAGCATACCACGTCCATCACGACAATCCACATTCCCATAAATCCCAGAGCTCGTAGAAGGATTTCATCATTCTGCAATAACATAAGCCGCTGTCAATTTTCGAACAATTCCTGTTCGTGTTCTCCTGACTTACGCTATGCGGATCATACCTCAAATAACAGTCGGAAGTACCCAAAATATGAGAACTTCATCTTAAACCGTACAAATAAAAAGGCGTCAAATGTTACTGTTACGCATGTATGCTGGCCGCTATGTAGGAGAATGCACTCACTCCGACAATGTGAAACATTATCTTCAGTTACAGTGAAAGAGAAAATTTCTATTGTAAACAAATACTGTATTTGCGTTAACTGCTTGGCAACTTTGCATACTCTTGCTGAGTGCCACAGCCACGATAATATTAACTACCACCGTTTCGTCAGATTCTTCGAATCTGACCATCGTACGCATCCCTGTCATCTGTTCAGTTCACCTTAGCTGAACAAATCAATTGATCGATTTCTACGAAACGTCATTGAATAAGTACTTTCCATGCGTATGAATAATTTCAGGTGTTAAATTCACAATATTTGCCACATTTTTAAAAAATCCAGTCAATCTTCTTGCTGTTATTATCACCTTTTGGATCCCAGATCCGAGCCGAGATTATCCAATTTCTCTGTACTCTACGTGATTGCTCCACAGTCAGGTACATACTCATGCCTCAACTCGAGGCCCCTCTATTCGGTTTGTTAACTACTTTGACTTACCATTAAATTAATGCGCTCATGGAACCCAGATTCTCACATTCTAGCCATGTCAAAAGATTTTATAAGCAGAATGTCAACACGATATCAACGAATGTCAACGATAAATAAAATACGAAAAAGACAGTGCTTCGCACTACATATATGTAAAGACAAATTATATTTCCAATATATATTTGCCATATTGCTCTAATTTTTCTCGATACGAAGAGTGGCCTATATACTATACTTCACATTCTATGGAAGTATTCGAATGTTATTCATGACATATACGTCTTCATTGGTTTTCGGATGACCGTGTTCATCATTGGCAATCTTACTTATCTCTCACCCGTTGTTTTTCCACTTTTGTGCTTTACGAGACAAAAGTGGAAAATGTCTACTTACTGTATGTGAGAAAGTGCTATTTCTGAATAAAGCATCGCTTACAGCAGCACTGAACTCCAGCTGGCGCTGTTCATCGGTTTAGCCACTTAAATTCTCACCACAACATAACATACGAGGGCGGATTGATAATGAAGCTACCTAAGCAGGAAAAAAACTTTTTTTTTCAAAAACCATTTATTTCTCAACATAGTATCCTTTTACTTCGACACACTTAGTAAGACGATATTCCAACTTTTTTATACCATCTAAATAATACGATTTCGGGAACCCCTCAAAATACGCGTTAGTTTCGGTAATCACTTCTTCGTTTGAGCTGAATCTTTTTCCTGCGAGCCATTTTTTCAAGTTTGGAAACAGGAAAAAGTCACTAGGAGCTAAATCTGGACTATAAAGTGGATGATCAACCAATTCGAAGTGTATTTGACGTAATTTTAGCATCGTATCTAATACTGTGTGAACCGGTGCGTTGTCTTGAAGAAAGAGCACTTTTTTCTTCTCTAAATGTGGTCGTTTTTTCTTGATTGCATCATTCAGTTGATCCAATAATGCACGATAATACTTTCCTGTGATTGTGGATCCTTTTTCAAGATAATCGATAAGCAATATTCCGAGTGCATCCCAAAATACAGTGGCCATAACCTTGCCAGCCGATTTCACTGCCTTCGCCTTCTTCGGAGCACTTCCACCAGCCTCCACCCATTTTTCGATTGATTTTTGGTTTCAGATGTGTAGTGGTGGACCCACGTTTCATCAACAGTTATTAATCGACGCCAAAAATCCACAGGATTACACTTTATCATGTCCAAACACCGCTGTGAAGTGGTCTCTCGAACTCGTTTTTGTTCGACACTGAGCAAACGCGGCACCCATCTTGCCGATTGCTTTTTCATATGCAAATGTTCGTGCAAAATGTTAAACACACGTTCATATGAGATGTTTACCATTTCAACAATCTCACGCAACTTGACATGGCGATCATTCATAAGGATATCGAGGATCCACCTCTTTTGGCTTTCCTGTTGATGGTATTGGTGCAGTGCTTGTTCGGCCGCGTTTAAATTCAGCAGTCCAATATTTTACCATGTAATCTGACGGAGCAGACTCACCGTAATATTTATCGAGTTTTTCTTTTGCCTCTTTCGCCGTTTTCCCTTTCATATAAAAGCGTTTAATCACTGCACGAAATTCGCTTTTTCCCATTTTTCAAGAAACACAAAAGTTGGTTACTTCAAACGACTACAACAAATAAACTAATCGATGAATTTGTGTGAAATTTTAACAGCTGACGTTTGACAGATCGTAATTTCAAAAAAAAAAGTTTTTGTGTTTGTGCTGCCTTTTTCGTACTTAGGTAGCTTCTAGTGTGACATCGAAGCCCATCTCATATGACTGTCTTTAAGCTGATGTTTGTCAATTACGTTGACTTACGTGCTAATTGTTCAGTGACTGGACAATAATGTAGCAAATACAATGATAGCTGAGACTCTTTAACTATAAAATGTCACCGACAGTTTCATCGATGACCAAAAATTCGAAAAAAAACTGGATAATAAATAGATGTCATCGCAAGATATCGTATACATTAAAATTTATTTATCCGATATATATTTTCTGTATTTCGCAAATTATTCTCGATCTGGACATTGACTTACTTATTTCACTCTATGCAAATTTTCGACATTATCTAATGTACGTGGTACATTTGTGTTAATGGTTCATGGCGACAAGCGACTGGCAATCCTGAATATCATGACAATTTCGCACCCCTTTCATCCACTTTATGCTCTACGAACCAAAAGTGAAAAATATATATGTACTATATGCAAGAAAGTAGACCTTCCAGATACGACACATCCTGCATTAGCAATCGCCTCGATTTGTCACGAGTGTCAATTTTCATACCTCAACCCGAGGCTCTCAGTTCCAGGTTTCTCACCTACGTTGATTTACCTCTCTCTCACATCTGGTCTACGACCATTAATAAAGGTTCTTAAATTCTCTACCGATTTTTCTATCAACGATGTAATTAAGATCAAATGAAAAGGCTTCACATAATAACTTGAAATAAATTAATAGATCACTACTCTTAATGTAGAGGTGATCACAATCTTTACAAGATTGTTTTTCATTAACTTAGTTGTACTACTACACACCAATTCCAATGTATGCCCGTTCCAAGAAACACTCACTCGCGAGTTCCTCTTGAGTGTTATCTTATTACGTAAGATAAAAGGAACCATACAAGAAAAAGTCTGCATGCCGTTTAGCACACTTCCGTTACAGCATGGATCAACAATCAATTATCCCAATCAAGCTTAACACGAATTTCTTGTTTCGATTCAAACGTAGAATATATTTTCGCGTTTATCCAAAAGAATTTACTTACTCTTTTTTCAACACCACACTAATATCTGTTTGCTTCCAGCTCGCATTGAGAAAGCCCATTTTACGCCGAATACGATGGTTATTTCTACGCCGTGCTGCCTCGCATCTCGAGTCGATGCGTCTTGCATCATCTGGGCTGGAATTATGACCGCTTTGGAGCTGCGCTAGCTTGTGGATTTTGCGTCTCCTCAACACTCAACTATATTCAACAATCAATTGTAAAAGTTCATCAGTTAACATTTCACAACATTTAACATTCTCCCTCCCAAAATGCTTTTTTTATTTTTTGTTGCACATCGCTAATGCTTCTCTACTTACAGTACATTATATATATATATATATATATATATATATATATATATACATTATATATATATATATATATATATATATATATACATATGTACATATATATCTATATATTTTATATATACATATATATGTGTATATATATACACATATATATAATATATATATATATTATATATATATATATATATATATATATATATATATATTATATATATATATATATATATATATAAATACATATATATATACATATATATATATATATATATATATATATTATATATATATATATATATATATATATATATATATATATATATATATATATATATATATATATATGTTTATATATAACATAAAACTAAATGTAAAACTAAAGAAGTAATAACGAAATGAAAAATTTATTAATGGTTATTATCTCCCAATAGAAAGCAATTTTTGTAAAGAAGGCAAAGCATCGACGGCCTTAAAGTAGTGTGCGACTTATGCCCACTGAAATTTCCCCTATGTCTGATTATTAGCTTGTAGAAACGTATGTTACTTGGTCGGAAAACAAATTGAGGGAAGGTTACTCATATATCATATTGTCCAATCTACCGTTCCTGTTCGTAATCGCATTGCGAAGTGATTTTAAAGAAGCAAATATTATGTTACACTAAATCTGGAAGGAATTGAAGTTTTTTTTACCACTCTCGTTTTTATAGTTTGCCAAATATATAATATATATTGTATCTTTTCCATCGGTAACAGCGCGGGCTGAGTCGTTCGCTAATCATGCATAACTCTCGTAATTTTGTGAATGACATAAAAATTCTTTAAACATTATAAAATATACATATTACGAATTTCGCTGAAGGGCGCGACATCTCTGTTAAACGTTCGCCTTACTATTTCGCTCACTTAAACACAATAAGGTCGGCAGCGAAAGTATCCGCTTTATTTTTATATTATATACTTTATTATGAGATGTGTGTTCTCAACAAATTTGGATGTATGTTATTTCAGATGATCAGGTGACGTGATGTTTTAAAAGGAAAATTTTAAAACGCAAAGGGATAAATATAACAAATAGAAAATTTAAAAAGAAAAGTAAAGCTTTAAAAATAACTTTTATAAATGGCACATCTTAGAACCAATAAAAACTTTCATTTAAAATTTTTAAAAGTGCTGAATAATTTTTACCTTCGATTAAGAACACGGAGAAAAATCAAAATATGGTCACAATGGTTTTTGCGGTTGCTGATGGCAACGACGATAGAAATAGATCAATAGTCGCAAATAGATGTCGGGCGAAATTCCTTGTTCGCTTTGCTTGTGCGCTTTCTCATATACGCCACTGCGTTCTATTTTTGACAGCGAACATTCGAGTCGAAATATTTGCCGTTCAGCGGTGCTCTGCTTACAGCATATATTTAGCTTAAGCCAAAGATTGCTAAAGATCAGAAAAAGACTCTCCCGCTAAGAGAATTTTTATTTTCTATATGCATTTTCCCACTCGCTTTCTGTCAGTGAGCTCCACAGCAATTGTTTTTATTGCTTACTCTTTGGCCATTTTTGGCTACTCGTCAGCGTTGTGTTTTCACATACCTTTTCAAATTAAAATTATAGTAGTTGAAATATATGAAAAGCAATAGAAAAGTACTTGTAATATTAATATATATGCAAAAAAAAACACAATTGATTTTACGAAAGAATAAATTAAAATGCTAAATGAACACAAACCAACCTCTACTTTTACCGGTTTACGCCATATTTCACTAATATTCTTTAATTATAAAAAAAATACAAAACATTTATTACTATTATTAAGAGCGTATTTTCCACTCGTGAAAATCTAAACACAACATTAGTGGTGAATGGATTTTATTGCATTTTTACTTACATACCAATATTTACACGTGATACCTTCGATTATCCCTGTATGACAAGTCTATCTCGTGTCCAATCGGAACCTAAACTTATACATATGTGACATCTTTGAAGATGGTGTTACCGATTCAGGGGATGACAATGAAAAAAATCGTCCATTTGATTTTAAGGATCAGCCTAATGTATACACACATGTGATGTAACACATGAAATGTAAAATTATGGTGCAAAACAATATGGTTGGTATATACAGGGTGATTTTTTTGGCAACTTTCTTTTGGGAACATTGTCTGTAAAAAGGCGTGAAAAAACCTATAGCAGAATTAAATTATAGAAATATGCAAAGGAAAGAGATCGCTATTGTCTCTTGCATGGTTAAACTAAAGCATTATCGGCTAGGTAACCGCTTCGGAATAAGTACAGAATAGCCCACTGAAAGAAAAAAAAAAAGAAAAGATTTCTTCGTATAGAGCCTATTTTTGTGAATATAAAAACGAAATTTTTTTAGTTAAGGCCTATATAAGGCGTGATTCAAGGTCAATGTTCAAACTTGCGATCGAAATTACTCAATTCATTTGCAATTTTTCTTTACAATATGGGTATGGGTGATATACAACATTTATAAACTATATGAAATATTTTAAAAGTTATGATCAAAATAAAAAATTTGAAAATTTTTTTTAATAACTGATTTTTTCCGAAAATAAGTCTAATTAACCTATATAAAATTTAGCACCATATTGATACCCATATTGTAGAGACAAATTCCAAAATTATTCAGTAAATTCGATCGAAGTTTGAACTTTGACCTTGAGCCACGCCTTTTTATATTCACAATAATAGGCTCCATACGAAGAAATTTATTATTTTTTTTTTAAATGGGGTAGTCTATACTTATGCCACCGCTTCAGCTTGCAAACCGATCGCAAGCCCATTCTTGCTATATTGGGTGAGCATAAAGCACTACCAGTCATGGCGGCATCGCAAATGCAACGCTGGGCGGTACTTCTGTCTTGTTTTGACTATAATATTAGTTACGTAAAGAGAACGTCACATCCCGCTGACTCTTTGTCAAGAATGCCACTGCAAGCTGTTATAAGCAATTAAAAAGATTTTAATTATGTTAATTTTATTGGTTATCAAGTGATAACCAGTTTAATTCATATATATATATATATATATATATATATATATATATATATATATATATATATATATATATATATATAAGGTTTTAAAAGATTTGCCAACAACAATGTACCCTGCGGTTTTTAACTATTTAGAGGAGCTCAAAATTTCTCGGTATAAACTATTGGTATTGAAGCTGTTCAACATTACTGGGAAAAGTGTTCGATCTGAAAAAATACTACATAGAGAAGCAAAAATATATTTTCTAAGTTCTTTGTTTTTTTTTACCGGTTACATCTGGGACTAGATTCGTCCAGGTGTAACTTCCATAGAAAAATCCTAATCTCAATATAAAAGTAGATTGCTTTTATTTGCGGAAATATTTTTGGATTATAAAAGATACGAAGCATTAAAGAACTGCTGCATTTTTGTTCGTTTTTTTTTATTTATCAATAAAAGTAATAATAAACTGATGCAGTTGCTGCAAAGTAAATCTTGCTATACAATGAGTTTCGTAGAACACTGCATGTCTGTATGTATGCATGAGATATTGAAAATTTTTAAGCTACTAAAAATATATATTTCAAATTCTAACAATACCAAATTCGAGTACATATTTATAAGCAGTCACTCGAATTTTTCTACTGGTTTGTCTACTATGAACAAACATCGCAGTCGGACATCTGAAATAGAATCGAACTAAAACACAGCGGATGCGCGTGTGGAATATTTTACAAATCGAAGAGGTAGAAAAGAAAAATAATAATATATAACGTAGTAGATTCGAGAATAATATTTAAAAAGCTGTGTGCGGATATAGCCCAAAAAAATCAAATTCCTCTGTCAAATAATAAATTCTCTCAAAATCAGTTTAAATTACATTGAAGAGAATGTTACTTATTATATGTATATAAATATATATATATATATATATATATATATATATATATATATATATATATATATATATATATATATATATATATGTATATATATATATATATATATATATACATATATATATATATATATGTATATATATTCATATATATATATATGTATATATATTCATATATATATATATATATATATATATATATATATATATATATATATACATACATACACATACTAAGTAATATTCTCACCAATATAAAAAATATATAAGAAATATGAGAAATAAGTGTGTAAAGTAAAATGTATTATATTTTTAATATTAATATAGACAATGTAATCATATTAAGCATCATAATGCCAATGGCCAAACATAATGAAGATAATTTCAATATATCGCAGAAAAACAAGGTAATTCCAAATATCAAATCGTTCTTCTTGATACATCCTTGAAGATTAATATTACGTTCCTTTATATTAGTAATTTACGGTAAAATGCAACTATCCACAACTACATAATATTACAGAATTACGACTCCGCATTAACATTGCGTGAAAATCGGAAAGTTACACCTAATATAAAGGGTTATCCATTTTGCGGTTTAGAAAGTAAATGTAAATAAAACACATATAAAATATTTTTTATCATGATATTTCTTTTTTATTATAAAGTTTGAACGTCGACATTATGTGTGAAATACTACATCATTTAAATGACCACCACGCGAATTGTTGCAAGCATTGATTCTTTTGAGGTAATTTTCGACCACTTTTTGACACATATTAGCCGGTATCTCAGTGACGAATGTTGGTTGGTGACGAATGTTGGTTTTTAGGTGCTCAAGAGTTAAAGGTCGCCACGACGAGAAATTACGCGGCCAGAAAATTTCTCTTGCAATAAAGCCATATTCGCTCGAGTTGTGTGGCATGTGGCACCGTCTTGTTGAAACCACATATTCTCTAAGTCGTATTCTTCAATAGCAGGCAAAAAAAAGTCGGTTATCATATGACCATAACGCTCCGAATTGACGGTGACAGTCGTTCCATCGTCGTTTTCGAAGAAGTAAGGTCCAATCACACCTCCGGACCAAAGAGCGCACCAAGCAGTGACTTTTTGTGGATGTAGTGGCCTCTCTTCAATTACTTGAGGATTCTCAGAACCCCAAATACGACAATTTTGTTTGTTAACATACCCACCGAGTGAGAAATGTGCTTCGTCGCTGAAGAAAATTTTGTTCGAAAAATCGCCGTCCACCGCCTGTTGTTAAAACACCCATTCGACGTATCTACGACGTTGTGAATGGTCAGCTGGCTTCAGTTGTAGTGTGAGCTGGATTTTATATGGATGTAGGTGTAGATCCAAATGCAAAATACGCCATAATGTGCCGTAAGACAGTCCTAATTCCTGAGAACGACGAGGAATCGACACATTCGGGTCTTCGGCAACCCTTTCACTTACAGCAGCGATATTTTCGGTGGTATGAGCGAAACGATGATGCACAGGCCTTACAATATCTGTAACCGATCCAGTCTCTTCATATTTCTTCACAATTTTGCCAATTGCTTGCGTAGTTGGACGATTATGTAAACCATAATCTCCTCTTAAAGCACGATATGTGGCTGTGGCAGAATCACCATTTTTGTAGTAGGTTTTTGCAATTTTAATGCGTTGTGCGATAGTTAAGCGATCCATTTTCGCAAATGTCAGGCTTTGAACTGAAAAAGAAAGAAATTGTTTTAACAACTCAGTTTGACAGATGTCGAATTCTAGCCCTATACTTTTGACACCGCGAAATGGATAACCCTGTATATACAGCTGATATATATATATATATATATATATATATATATATATATATATATAAATATATATATATATATATATATATATATCAAGTCTATATATATATATATATATATATATATATATATATATATATAGACTTGATTTCAGATTCAGTAATTTCATAACACTTAAGGGGCACAACTTGTTTGACCGTCGATTTTCAGCAAGTTATCCAAAATCTCCTGAGTCTTCAAAAAAAGTTTTCCCACTGCTGCAGTGATTGTAGCCTTCGCAGTGCCTGAAATAAAAAAACCAAATATTTTATTGAACTAGATTATACAATGACGCTCGATTGTAAAAAAAAAATTAAAATGAAAAAAATGGCGGATTTGTGAAAAAAAATTAAAATCTTGCTGAAAAATCTGATGGTTTCTGGCCTGGCATAATTATATTTTTCATCCAATCATAAAACTGGAAGGTCATTGTATGGAAAAACAAATACAAAATAAGCTAAAAGAAGTCCCAAGTCGATCGGATGATTTGTTATCAAGTTACAGCTGCAGCAAATTTGAAAAATGTAGTTTTGAGAAAAACGCGTTTAAAGATAAAAGTACTGATTTCATTGTTCATTGCAGCTACTCTTTAAAAGGCTGTAACTCAGAAACTATTTGAGGTTTTCACTTGAAATTTTAAAGGTATGATCGAAATATAAAAAAAAATCGAAATTTGTAAAATTTCAAACTAGTTGTGCCCCTTAAGAAGTAATTTCAATATTAAAAAAAAAAATAAAATAAATACAAAAATAGAATATGTAGAAAGATAATCTTAATTATGAGCGGATGGATCGAACCTAACAACCTTAGTTCTTAATCGCGTTGAACGCCGAAGAGGGACTTCTTTGTTTACAGGGCATCCAGATGTGTCCGTTGACTGTTGATTCTAATTCGGAGCAGGATTGTTGTTATTGGTTGTTGGTTTTCCATCAGCTCTTTGTAGGTCGAAATCTATTGGAGTTTCAATGTTGCTTGTCTTACTTGATTTGTTTGCTCGCATTTGATTCGATTAAGGCGTTGTTTTAGCAACATCCACGTGCAGCATCCGTGCAGCATTATAAAATGGTCCAGCGAAATCTAAATGAATCCTTTCCCAGGGTTGGGTAGGTTGTGGCCACGGAAAAATTTCAGGTTTTGGGTGGCTTGCAGTTGACTGGCAAATAGCGCATTTGCTATG
This sequence comes from Megamerina dolium, assembly GCA_963854835.1. Lineage (NCBI taxonomy): Eukaryota > Metazoa > Arthropoda > Insecta > Diptera > Megamerinidae > Megamerina > Megamerina dolium. Next base: position 45,708,135 of record OY978530.1, read on the forward strand.
TAATTGCTCTATTTTCGTATCAATGCCTGGAAACCATACATATCGTCTCGCCATTTTCTCCATGCGACTTTTACCCCAATGACCATCATGTAGTATAGACAGAACCTTGTGATGAAAAGCTTTAGGTAGCACCATTCTCACATAGTCGGTTTGAAGCAAGAGCACTCCATTCTACAACGATAAACAGAGTTTTCTTTTATAATATGGTTCGAGGTTTCCTTTTGGTGGAGGAGTATCAGGCCGGCCCTGCTGCACATATCTACTAACAAGTTTAGGCGTTGCGTCCTTATCTGTTAGTCTTCTGATGAGATCGGCATTCAGCGGAAAATCTTCGACAACTGAGTGATATACCGTGTCAACGTTGAGTAGCTTGCTTTCAATCTTATCAAATGATAAATCTTCTCCAGCCGGCAATCTAGAGAGTATATCGGCAGTAACATTGTCGGACGATTTCCTAAAATGAATTGTGTAATCATAGGCTTGTAGCACGATGGCCCAACGTTGAAGTCGATGCAATACCATAACTGGCAGCTTTTTTGATGGGTGGAAAAGTGTTGTAAGTGCTTGATGGTCTGTTTGAAGTTCAAAACGTCGTCCGTAAAGATATTGTTGGAATTTTGTAACATCGTAAATGATGGCTAACGCTTCTTTTTCCACTTGGGATGATGGGTAACTTATCATCATAATGAACAAGTTTATTACTTGCTATGATAGCGTCTTTCAATTTATGAAATGCGTCATTTTGTTTTTGATCTCATTTAAATTCAACATTGTATCTTCTGAGCTCATTTAGCGGAGCAGCAAGTGATGAAAAATTATGAATGAACTTATTGTAATAATTAATTTTGCCGATAAAGGCATCCAATTCTTTCACATTCATTGGTCTAGGCATGAGCTTGATGGCTTCCACACGTTTTTCTAATGGCTTGCTATCGTTGGTATCGATGCTATGCCAAACATACTCAAAGTTTGTTTTTGCGAAGTGACATTTCTCCGCCTTGCACGTTAAAACATGAAGTTTTAGCCGTTTGAAAATTTCGTTGACGTTACGTTTATGCCCATCGTTGTCTCGCCCGGTGATTATAATATCATCTAAGTACACTGCGCAATGTGGTACACCTGCGATGATTTCTTCCATGAAACGCTGAAATATTCCATGTGCACTGGCAATACGGAAAGGCATCCGCTGGTATTGAAATAAACCGAAGGGGGTATTGAGAACCATGAAATTTTTCGATGTCTCTGTTAATTTAATTTGCAGATATGCTTCACTCAAATCTATTTTGGTGAAGTATTGGCCGCCTTGCACTCTATGAAATAATTCTTCTATTCTGGGAATCGGATAACGATCGATTTGGATTTGAGAATTCACCGTCACTTTAAAATCAGCGCATATTCGTAATTGACCATTTGGTTTTTTCACAACGACGATTGGGGCTGCTCAGACACTAGAGCTAATTGGCTTTAAAACTTCAGCTTGGACTAGCCGGTCGATTTCGAAAGAAGCGAAAAAGGTAAATTGTAGGGTTTAAAAAATTTCGGTGTGTCTTTTGGTTGCAGAGTAATGTTTGCCTGAATTGTTGTGCACGTTCCCAATTTTGAAGAGAATATTTCGGGGTGATGATGTACACAATGCTTCAGAGAAGTTAACAAATTACCTAATCTGTAATGATATTGTTACATTCGTTAGAGGAAAATTCTGAGAAAGACATATCTAATTTAAAATTTAGAATTTTGAACCAGTGAGGCCTGAGGATATTGGTAGCTTGTTCAGAGTCCACAACTAAAATAGGCATAATTTTAGTCACGCCTTTCCAAACAACTTTAGCAGTGAACGATTCCACAAGATTTAAACGAGTTCCTCCATAAGCCATTAGAGCCTTGTTTGTCGGTATGCACCTAGGGCTTCCCAGCTTGCGATATGAAGAAAGGCCTATGAGAGAGCTGGTAGCCCCCGTGTCTACTTGAAATTTGAGAATTTCATTATTGATAGAGGTGTCGATGATAATTTTATTAGAAAAATTGCCATTTTCTGATGACAGTTGTATTCAAGTTCACTAGTTGGAGATATTACTTCGGTTAGACCTATGCTTTCAAAAGAAGCATTGCTGACGGTGTTAACATTTTCTGTTGATTCCTTCTTTTCATACTTTTGTCCTAATACGATTGACCGCTTTGACGTCGGTGTTGACTGACACACTGCTGAAATAAGTCCCATTTTCCCGCATGACCTACACTTGCTTTTGTTTTTATAATGGAAACAGTGTGATCTACTATGTGCATATACCGCAACCGGGGCATGATTTTACATTGATTAAAGAAGTTCGTGACTTGCTGCGATTTCTACTTTGTTTCGTATTTAGATGTTGTGATCTATGTGTGGTATTTACTAATACGCACTCTCTCTCGCCTTTAATCTCCATGCGAGTTTTGACTGTTTTTATACATTGTTGCTATTTGTACTACCTCGTCTAAAGTTGGGTTAGGTTTCTGTAACGCCGCACTGCGAATTTTATCATGTGGTGTGTGCAAGATAATCATATCCCTAATGTTGTTATCTAGAAACGATTCACGACACTCGTTATGTGCACACTCAAACATACAGTCTCTAGCAGCTCCACGTAACTCTGCCACCAACTCGGTATATGTTTGATTTGGCTTCATTCTAATGGAATAAAATTTGAAACGTGCAGCAAGAACGTGCTATTATTCAATATAATGATTATCTAGAAGGGTTTTTATTTCACCAAATGATTTTGGTCCAGGTCGTTGTTGCTAAGCTGTTGTAGTAACTCGAACGTTTCCGTACCAATCCATGAAAGAAGGCTTGTGCGTTTCACATTTTCTTCTGTGTCACTTTTTTTTCTCTTTTTTTTTCTCCTTTAAACTCCTAATTGGAGCATAGGGCCTCCACAAGGCTTCGCCATCGCACACGGTTTTGGGCAGTTGATATAGCGCCTTCCCTTGTGATGCCGGCAGCAGCTAACTCACCCAGTATTGATCGTCTCCAGGTGTTTCTTGGTCGTCCGCGGCCTCTGCTCTCCTGCGGGTTCCACTCAAGCGGCATTTGCGTGATGCTATCTGGCTGCTTTCTTAGCGTGTGGCCAATCCAACGCCACTTTCTACGCTTAATCTGGATCAGTATGGGCTCTTCGCTCGTCAGACGCCATAGTGCCTCATTTGAAATAGTGTTAGGCCAGAAAATTCTACAAATGATCCTCAAACACTTGTTGACGAAAGCTTGCATTCTCTGCGTGATGGAGTTCGAGATCAGCCATGTTTCACTTCCATACAGTAGTGTCGATTTCACACATGCGGAGAATATTCGTAATTTCGTGCGTCTGGATATTTGGGAAATTTCCCATACTGATTTTAGCCGGCCAAATGCTGTCTTTGCTTTGCTTAGCCTGCAGTTAGCATCCTCCTCAGCTCCCCCGTCTGTTGCTATCGTGCAACCGAGGTAGCAGAAACTTTCGACGAACTCAATCGCACAGCCGTCAATCATTATATGGCTTCTATTGGAATGATTGATTCTCATAGCTTTGGTCTTCGCAATATTTATCTCTAAACCGACGGTGCGTACCAGCGCGACTAAACTGTTCGCCTTCGCTTGCATATCGGAGAATTTGTGCGAGAGGAGACAAATGTCATCGGCAAAGTCCAAGTCCTCAAGCTGCCGAGCGAGATTCCACACAATGCCAGTTCTCTTGTGCTGAGTGAGGCTGCTCATGACGTCATCCAGCACAATGGCGAAGAGAAGCGGGGAGAGAGGGCAGCCCTGCTGCACTCCAGCGTTGGTCGTGAAAGAATCACTGATGTTACCATTGTGTAGAACCGCAAACTCAGAGTTCTCGTAAAGCGCCATTATGAGGCGAATCAGCTTCAGGGGGACACCTTTTCTACTCAAAGCCATCCAGATGGAATTACGCTTAAGTGTGTCGAATGCCTTCTTGAAGTCGACGAACAGCATGTATAGTGGGGAGCGCCATTCAAACGATTGCTCGACGATGATACGAAGTGTGTTAGCCTGGTCAACGCAGCTACGTTTCGGGCGAAATCCACGGTGACTCTGGTGTTGTCGAGTTGACAGCTATTACTATCCTCAGTGAGAGTGGTGTTGCTGATTGCTTCAAAGTGATCTTTCCATCTCTGCATTTGTTCATCGCTACTCGTTAGTAAGGTGCCACTTTGATCACTTATTGGCTGATTTCTGTTAGTTTGCCGGTTAGTTAGGCTGCCAATCAGACGAAACAGCTGTCGCATATTATTTGCTCCTGCTGCGGCCTCGGCATCACTAGCGATGTTCTTCATGAAACGTCTCTTATCCCTTCTGGCCGCTTTCTTGACCATCTTAGCTGTTTCTCTGTAGGATGACCGTAATGAGTTGTCGTTGTTGAGCTGCCTTTTTAGTTCGTTTCTCCGCTATATGATGCCCCAAGTGAGGTCAGAGATCCGTGGCTTACGGTGTGCGGGTTTAACTGTGCCAAGTTGTTCATCTGCTACGTGCCTGATTGTGGTGCTAGTAGTTTTCCAGCTGGTGCCTTCGTTGTTGTTGATTAGCTTTTCACGTAGTTTGCTGACTATTTCGTTTCTGGTGTTGATATTCCGCAGATATTGAACGTTATAGAGCTTATGTCTGCATTGTACGTCAAATTTCTTTCTACATTTCAGCTTGATCTTTATGTCACCAGTGATGAGCTCGTGATCACTATCAATATCGGCTCCCCTTCTATTTCTGACATCACTTAGCGAACCTCTCCCCTTCCGACTGACACAGATGTGGTCTATCTGGTTTCGAGTTTTACCATTCGGCGAAGTCCATGTGTATTAATGAATTTCCTTGTGAGGAAATATGGAACCGCCAATAACCAGTTGGAAGGTTTGACACACTCCTATTAGCCTCTCGCCGTTGTTGTTACGTATTCCACAGCCATGGACTCCCATTGTCAACTCAATACCGGAGTTATTACTTCCGATTTTCGCGTTGAAGTCGCCCATGAGGAAGATTATATCCCCTCTGTTGATGTAGCTGAGCGTTGTCGTTAGTTGAGCATAGAAGTCGTCTTTTACCATGCAATCCGCGTCCTCCGTTGGAGCATAACACTGTACGATGGTAAAATGTCGATGAACGTTACTGTGGAATCGGGCCAGGATTATGCGGTCGGAGATTGGTTTCCAGGAATGCAAGGTGTTGTGCATCTCCTTGGATATAATTATGCCAACTCCTCTGACTTCCTTCCCACTGTACAGAACAATACTGGCATGCGTTGTTGTACATTCGCCGCTGCCATTTCACCTCATCTCACTTATACCTAGCACGTTGATGTTGTATGCTGACATCTGCACTTCGAGTTGCTCCTGTCTGGAGGCATCCCTGAGAGTTCTTACATTCCATTGAGCTATTCTTGTCCGGATGAGTGGGCCAAATGTCATCATCATAGGTTCTGTGTCACTATTGGCGATAAAATGTTGTTCCAGCTGTTGAATATATGTGGACCACTTTTCCAAATTTTTGTCGAAACCTCTGAAGACCGGAGCAGAACTTGAATGATTATCAGGGCCCAACACACGTTGCAATGAGGCCACATTTTGTTGAAGGATTTTTTCCAAGACTTCCTTATTGCTTTCTTGAAATTTATTTAGAATATGATAAAGCATTTTTTCTTCCCTTTCCTCGTCGCCACTGTTAAAAGCAAAGAGTGGTTCCAATACCGATGTTCTATGATTTATTAATAATTCATTACAATTAGTCTTAACTAAAATACTAAGGAGTTAACGGAACAGAACAACCGTACAAAAAGCGCGTGTCAGAAGGAATGTCGAAAAAATATAATCCAGATAATCCAGGTATGAATATAATCCAGATAAGACATATGGAATCAGTGTTCCATATAACTTAGTTGGAACTGAGTACTAAATAATCTCTCACAATTTCCACAATATATGTATATACATTTAAATACCATTTCTGCTATCTGACATGTCCAAAAGCATAATGAAAAGAAGTAATGATGCAATTTTGTTTTAAATATGTTTTTATTATTACATAGCAAAAATTATCTTATTTCATTAAAAACTTAACAAGTTATTAACATAAAACGAAAAAAATTCAATGACAAAAGTCTACGTACGATTTGAAAATCAAAAGGAAATACTTTGATAAGGCACTAAAAGTTAAAATAAGTCGTCGTTTAATATTTGGTTGAGCATCTATAACTGCTTGCAAACGTCGGGGCATTGAAACGACTAAATTTTCGATTTCAAGGGCCGTTATTTGTTGCCATTCCTGTTGCAGCTTCTCTTTTAGTACTAGGGCACTAGTAATGTGATGTTTCCGTATCTTCCGCTCCAAAAGCTCCCAAACGTGTTCAATAATATTTAAGTCTGGGCTTTGAGGAGGTGAATACAGTTGTCGTGGAGCGTAGTAAAGCAGCCAGTCCCTCACGATGTGGGCGGTATGTTTTAGATCGCTATCCTGTTGGAAAATCCAACTCTCACCAAGGCATAGTTTATCAACCGATGCTTTTAAGTTTTGTTTCAAAATAGATTTATATTGAAAGCGATCCATGTTACCCTCCACAAATACCAAATTTTCAACTCCAGATGCAGCGACAGCGCCCCAAACCATTACACTCCCACCGCCATGCTTCACCGTAGGAACTAAGTGTTTCGGGTTCATTGCGGTATTTGGTTTTCTCCAAATTTTGGCTCTACCGTCACTTCCAAATAAATTGTATTTTGACTCATCTGTAAATAATACTCGTTTCCAGAAATCAATTCCCTTGTCTAAATGCTTTTGCGCGAATTCCAAACGAAGTTTGCGATATTTTTCACTTATATACGGTTTCCTACGCGGAGTTCTGCTGTGAAACCTATTATTATTCAAGGCTCTTTGAACTGTTCGTGGATGCACATTTGTATTTGACCTAGTTGCTAGCTCTGCGGCCAACTTAGTGCCTGCCACTTTCGGATTTTGATCCACTTCTTTCAAAATGAACGATACATCTCTGCGACTCAGCTTCTTTCGGCGACCACTACGCGGTTTATTTTCAAGACTATTCGTTTTTTTGTAGTTATTGAATATTGTTTGAACTGTTGATTTTGTTAAATTTAATAAGTAAGGTGATATTTCACCTTACGATTTGTTTTCATTTCTATACTTTACTACTAAGTTTCGCAAATCAATTGATATTTCTTTACGGGAAGCCATTGTCACAACCACGAACTTCTGGAAACAGCCAAAATACAACTAAATGCAATCCAAGTATGTCTATTACCAAGCAAAACAGCAAAATGTAACTAGCGGTACTTTCCCGTTATTGCGCCGCAACACACAACAAAAAAGAAGCGTGGAATGCGCGCCGTATGTAGACTTTTGTTATTGAATTTTTTTCGTTTTATGTTAATAACTTGTTAAGTTTTTAATGAAATAAGATAATTTTTGCTATGTAATGATAAAAACATATTTAAAACAAAATTGCATCATTACTTCTTTTCATTATGCTTTTGGACATGTCAGATAGCCGAAATGGTCGCCGTATGTAGACTTTTGTCGCTCACTGTATATATATATATGAGCCCCAAAGGGCTCATTGGCCGGGCTTCGCTTCCATTACTGTTGTGCGTCTTAAATTTTGGACAATATTAGAAGGGACCTACTTATTTTAGCCGGTTCCGAACGGCAGAACACTTGTGACATCACTTTTTCTGAGCTTTGTCACAGAGTTCTTTAAGAATCTTTTTCATGGCAAGTTGTTACTGTCGGAAGAATTGCCAATTGCTTGCCGACAGGTGGGTACCGTTCGAAAGAAAAATCTTATCGATATTAAATTTGTTATGCATCAGCCGGAGATTGAACCACGACCTACAGATCAGAAGACGAACACACTAACCACTGAGCTACGGCACCCATGTATATATATTTACATATATATAGCAAACTTCGACGTGAATTCATATAAAAATCCCTAACAACGATGAGTGGTCTGGTGATGTTTTCACAAGGTAACGTGTCTAATTGCCTCAACCGGGTGGGGCTAGCGCAATCCTTGTTGAACTCATCGCAAGTCAACTCACTGGTTGTCATGTAGTTTGATCTGAGCGCTATGTGATGATACCTTTATTTGTTAATGAGGGGTAGTCATGTAGCTTGCTCTGCTTACTATGTGATGGCGTCTTCATTATTATTAATGGGAGCCCTCCATGTGGCGACCACCGGACAACGTCTTCCTGGCACCAGCTGGGAGGCGGCTGAAGTGAGTGGCGAAAATCTCTTCGGTTAGAGGTTGTGCGTTGGGTTTGGATCCCGCCACATAAAAAAAATTGCCCAGTGAATGATATAAAAATGCCTCGGAAACGGACTACCCCTTTGTTGATGACCCCCGCAAACGAAAAAAGGACCATGATTTACGGATATACGGAATGTCCGGTCCCTTTATAGGGAGGATGCCTCTATCCAGCTGGTTGATGTCCTCGAAAAATACAGAGCTGACATCACCGCTCTCCAGGAAATGCGATGGACAGGACAGGGCTGCTCAAAAGAGCGTCCTGTGACATATACTACAGTTGCCATGCTGAAAGGCACGAATTAGGATGTGGATTTTGGGTCAGCAAGAGACTACGACATCTTGTCTCACAGTTCACGCCTGTGAACGAACGGCTGGCCACAATCCGCATCAAGGCAACATTCTTTAACATCAGCTTTATATGTGCCCAAGCTCCGACGGATGAGAAGGACAATGTGACCAAGGAGAGCTTTTTTCAGCGCCTCGAAGAAGCTTACGACCGCTGCCACCGCCACGATATCAAAATCGTGCTTGGCGACTTTAATGCCAGGGTGGGCAAGGAAGGTACCTTTGCTCCAACTGTCGGAAAATTCAGCCTCCACCAGAACACCTCCGATAACGGAATGAGGCTGATCGACTTCGCCGCAGCACGAAACATGGTAATTGGTGGTATCAGATTCCAACATCCCGACATCAAAAAAGCGACATGGCTGTCTCCAGATCAAAGAACAAGAAACCAAATTGATCATGTGGAGATTGACGGAAGGCATGCTTCCAGTGTGATGGACGTGAAATCGATCCGTGGTGCCAACATCGACTCGGATCACTACCTTGTTGCAGCTAAGGTGCGCACACGTTTATGTGTCGCAAATAACAAGAGAAGTCCCACACAGAGAAAGCTCGACGTCAGTAAGCTGCGATCACTAGAGACAGCAGATCCATTTGCCACTCGACTATCCGATCTGCTTATGCAGAACACTCCCCCACTTGATGATACATGCGCACGGTGGACACATATATCCCACTCCATGACTACTGTTGCCGAGGAGGTAATCGGTTCCTACTGGCCTCTGAGGAATGAGTGGAATGATCAGGAGTGTCGCGACGTTACCGCAGAGAAAGACGCCGCCTACAGAAGAACTCTGAGTGCAGGTGCAACGCGAGCTGTTAAGGAGCGGTACAGAGAGAAAAGTGGCGGTTTTAATCCCGGAGCCTCTTCTTGTCGTGATGGAAATGGGAATCTGGTTACAGATGTCCAGAGTGTACTGAGCCTATGGAGGGAACACTTCTCCACGTTACGGAATGGCGATGCTACGAGCAATTCCGTCAGTGGAGGAGATTGCTCGATAACACCAATTACAGATGATGGTGTTGATGTTCCACCACCCGACTATGACGAGGTTGAAACGGCCATTTTAAGGCTGAAGAACAACAGAGCTGCAGGTGTTGATGGCCTGCCTGCCGAGTTGTTTAAGACCGGAGGCGATGAGCTGCTCGCCCGCATGCACCAGCTCATAAGCAGAATATGGTCGGATGAAAGCATGCCTGATGATTGGAGGCTCAGTGTTCTCTGTCCTGTACATAAAAAAGGAGACCCCATAATTTGCGCCAACTACCGTGGAATAAGTCTCCTGAGCATCGCATACAAGGTTCTATCGAGCGTATTGTGTGAAAGATTGAAGGCCATGCTCCACAACCTGATTGGACCGTATCAGTGTGGCTTCAGACCTGGTAAATCTACCATCGACCAAATTTTCACACTGCGCCAAATCCTGGAGAAGACCCAAGAAAACCAGATCGACACACACAACCTATTTGTTGATTATAAAGCCGCTTTCGAAAGTTCGGTAAGGGATTACCTCTACGCAACAATGTCTGAGTTCAGTATTCCTGCAAAGCTCATTCGACTTTGTAGAATGACACTGCATAACTCCCGTTGTGCAGTGAAAATTGGGAAGGACCTCTCCGCACCGTTTAATACCGAACGGGGCTTCAGACAAGGTGATTCGTTATCGTGCGACTTCTTCAATCTTATTATGGAGAAAATAATACGAGCTGCTGATCTACGACATAATGGCACTATCTTCAACAAAAGTGTCATGCTGTTAGCGTATGCCGACGATATTGACATAATCGGCATGAACGCGCGAGCAGTCAGAGCAGCATTCTCAGAGTTAGATAGAGAGTCGCGTCGGATGGGTCTCACGGTGAACGAGGGCAAGACGAAGTATCTAGTGTCAACAAACAAAGAGTCCCGGCGTCTTGGACAGCACGTCACTGTTGACAACTACGCTTTTGAAGTAGTAAGGGACTTTGTCTATCTTGGAACCAGCATTCACAGCAGTAATGACGTCAGCCTGGAGATATTACGAAGGATCACTTTTGCAAACAGGTGCTACTTTGGGCTAAGTAAGCAATTGAGAAGTCGAGCTCTCTCTCGAAGAACTAAAACTACACTCTACAAGTCTCTCATCATGCCTGTCCTAACATATGGCGCTGAAGCCTGGACAATTTCCACCTCGGATGAGCGAATGCTTGGAGTTTCCGAGAGAAAAGTCCTACGCAAGATTTTTGGACCTATTTGCGTTGGTGGCGAGTACCGAATAAGGTACAACCATGAGCTGTACGAGTTCTATGCCAATTTTGACATAGTAAAGCGCATCAAAATCCAGCGGCTGCGCTGGCTAGGTCATGTCGAGCGAATGGAAGAACACGCTCCAGCTAAGAAGGTGTTATATTCGGAGCCCGCTGGAGGACGACGCAGAAGAGGAAGACCTCACCTCTGCTGGAAAGACCAAGTACTGGAGAACCTGAAGGCGCTTGGAATTTCTAACTGGCGTCAGCTAGCGAAGAACAGCGATGGCTGGCGAAGCATATTATATTCGGCCTAAATCGATATTCGGTTGTTATGGCCACATAAGTAAGTAAGTAACAACGAAGAGTTTTCAAAAAGATTGAATTGCTATAATTCAACTAAACGAGGCATTAGCAATCAGCACACACCAGTCAGGAAGATAGAATAATATGTCCACCACAAGCCAAGTTACATCAGTTTCTGAAGTTAATTGCACTCATGTTGTATAAAAAGTACTCGGATTTATGGTTTGTCATTGTAGGGCGAGAAATTAGAAAATCAGTTTAAACAAATTAAAGTATTTGCAAACTTTTGGAGCAAAGTTGCATTACAGGTGAGACATTTGCTTCTCGAGCCGTTCAACAACGATAAATATGACAAATTGAAGCAACAACTCATATTTACTTCGAATCAGCAACAATAAAATTTATAAAATAGACGAACCACTATGTGACTTGAAGCAATTTAAGGCACTGACTTTAAAATGACTTTCTATTTTAGTCACTCGCACCAAAAGATTTTGGAGGTGACTTCATCAAGAACTTATGGATGAAAAAATTGCCACTAAAACGAGAACAGTTTTGGCAGCATCGGAAGACAGATTAGATGCTTTAACACATATTACCGACGGAATGTGGGAGCAAATGTCAAATGAAGTAAGTATTTCCAGTGTTGGAAATTGCTCTACGTTGTAAAGGACATTGAAAGCATTTCAATAAAAATTTGACAAGTTCTCTATGCGATTGAATGCAATCGGAACACTGAACCGCCCGACACTAGATCGACAGCGTGACCACTCATCCAGTACCAAGCTAAGCGAGAAAGCGAAAAGCGATAACAACGACCTTTGTGGGTATCATCTCAAATTAGGATTAAATTAATTCAACTATGCTCATTCAGTTCACATTCGAAAAACTAGTGGGTGCAATATCGACACAAATATCGTCACAATGCACAACTTCAAGGAACCTGTACATACACGATAGGACAACTGACACCGATTTTTTAATCATCTCCTTTACGGATCAGGTTGCGTACAAAACCCGATAAGTATCTAGTTCCACAGATGCTAGATTCCATGAATATCCTGTATAGAAAGAAAATTTTCACCGAATGGACTTACGAAGAGATTATCATCAAGTCCCGATCGAAGTCTCACATATCCCTAAAACAACCATCATTACTCCATTCGGCTTATTTCAGCATATTTTAATGGTATTCGGATTGCGAAGCTCATCACAAACATTTCAGCGACTAATTGGTGAAGTACTCTGTAGACTTGATTATGTCTTTGAGTACATAGATGATATGTATATTCATCGCATTAGAGTTATAAGAAAATGACATCGAACATACTTGAACCGTATTCATGCATTTTTGTGGTAACCAAAGTACAATTTTTGGGACATCAAGTAACAGCTTATGGAATAAAACCTCTGCTAAAAAAGATAAAAAAAAATACTGTCGTTCGAAGAACCAACGACTATGAAAGATTTGAAACGATTCATGTTAATGACCAATTTCGACTGTGGTTTTATTAGAAATGCAGCTGAAAGGAAACAACGATTGCAATTACTAACAAGCACAATAAAAAACCATAGAACACCTCTCAAGTAGACTAAAGATGCCCGCTAGGCATTCAAACAATACGAAGAGGAACTTGCAAACCAACCCAACCCCAAACGCAAGGTTGATTTTGGCGACGGACGCCAGCTCAGCTGCCATTGAAGAAGGTTGTTCACCAAGTAGAAGGCAATAATCGCGTTATCCGACATTGTTATTGTTAGCGATTCTTCTTTGGATAAAACACTTTGAACACCTATTGGATCGACGCAAGTTTGAAATTCACGTGGATCAAAAGCCCCTATCATTCGCGTTCACCACAGTCTGCGAAAAAATAATTTCACGACGTGCAGCGAATCTAAGCTACATTAGTGAATTTACAACGCAAACTCTACACGTTCCAGGGAAGGACAACATGGTACAACATGGACAACATGGTTGTTGGACAACATCCGAAGAGACAGCAAACAATTAGCACGTAATTGCTTAGCATGCCTGAAAGCTAAAGTTCTTCGACATACCAGATCACCCATTTAAAATTACGATACCAAATGTGAGCGCTTCGAAAGGCCTCACATATCTACTTGCGTTTATCGACAGATCTAACCAATAGCCTGAATACATTCGCGAATACTATGTTATGTTGGTGGATTTCTCGATTCGGCGAACCGAAACGAATAACAACTGAACAGGGTCATCAATTCGAATCAGTTTTGCTCAAGGAGTTAAATTGGTTGCGAGGTGTTATGAAAGATTGCATACAACTCAAAAGCTAATAGGATCATTAAACTTTAGCATCGTTCGCTAAAAACGTCATTGAAAGTCAAAATAACATACTACGACTGGATCAAAAAGTTACCCCTAATTTTACTCGGACTAACTAATAAGCGATTTCATTTTCAAACCAAAAATATACAAAGTGTGGTTAGGTCAGACGTGGCAATTCCCAAATAGGGGTTATCGCGAACATATTTATACTTGCAACTCTAAAACACAATTGTCACAACTCGTACCATTTCCGTTCTATCACTTAAAAATAAATAATTATAATACATATATATATATATATATATATATATATATATATATATATATATATATATATATATATATATATATATATATGGTATTCTTAACAAGCGTAATTTGGCGTTCTCTTTATGTAACTAATATTATAGTCAAATCAAAACAAGGTAGAAGTGTTGCCCAGCGTTGCATTCGCGCAACTGGAAGTGCTTTATGCTCACCCAGATAATGCTTTAGTAACCATGCAAAAGACAATAGCGAACTCTTTCCTTTGAATATTTCTATAATTTAACTCTGCTATTGGTTTTTACACGCCATTTGACAGAGAGTGAGACAAAATGCCTCCTACTGCCACATGAGAAGCGTCTGTGCACAATTGGAAAACGAGGATTAAAATGCATTAATACATTATCAGAACTTACATCTTATTTTAACAAGGCGTACGCATCTTGACACTCTTTTGTCATGTGAAGCTTACATCTTTTTTTAGTAATCTATATAAAGGCACCCTTTTATGTGCGAACTTTGGTATAAAATTTGAATAATAGTTCAGCATACCTGAACCCTGTCAAATTTTGTGGTACAGGTGCATTTAAAACTGCGGCTACCCAATCTTTATTTTTGCCTAGCCCATTTCCATTGATTGTAAATCCCAAATACGAAATCTTCTCTTGGAAAAATTCACTCTTGTTAGTATTCAAACGTAGCCCAACTGCCTCTAGTTTATGTAACACTGTTTCAATTGCTTTTATATGATTGGAAAAATCAGTTCCAGTTACAACTATATCGTCCATAAAATTAACTACATTTGGGATTCCCCTTGAAACATTCTCCATAGTTCTCTGAAAAATTGCTGCTGCAGGTTTCACGTCGAAGGGTAACCGAGTCATCTTAAAAATCCTTAAATGCGTGATCCAAGCACAAAGCAATTGTGATGAATCTTCTAATACCAACTGATTATACGCGTTGAACAGATCGAGCTTTGAAAACAATAGTCCTTGCAAAGATGTGAACAATTCATCAATGCGAGGAAGAGGGTAGTTTGCATTTGCCAAATACTTATACTCTGCGCCCGTATCTAAAATGAAATCAACAGGTACTCAATTGACTTCAACGATTAGTGTGCAAGGAGAAGACATTACCTAAACATTACTACTTTCTTTAACTTAGCTATCATAATTGGATTCTTCCACTAAATTCATATTTTTGTTCATACAATTATTCGCCAAGTGCTCCACTCTCTTGCATGTACAACACGCGCGGTCTTTGTACCTGCATTTGTGACTCTCGTATGTCTTCCAACCGCAATGGCTGCATTTCCTTCTTTGTTTGTTGTTGTTGTTGTTTTTGTGACTTCTACTAGTTTGAAGAATACCTTCGTCGTCTTTCGTATAGCCCCGTCGATTTCGTCGGGATGCAAATCTAACCTCATTAACATCCTCCTGTTGCTTGTGAAACCTTGCCTCCGCTATTATGGCTTTCTTGAATGCTTGCTCCAGCGTTAGGTTTCGAATAAACGCTCAAAGATTTTCCCTTCAAAACCGGCCACAAATTTGCTTAAAACAAACGTTTCTAACTACGCGCCAAATTTGCAATCCTTTGCCTACATTTTCACACGTGCGAACCACGCTGACACTGATTCAACATCCATCTTCTTTGCGTTGAGAAAAATTTGCCGCTCGCGAAAAACGATTACTGGACTTGAATAGTTTTGCTAAAATTCGTTACATAAATCGCTATACTTCTTCTTTGCTGGTAGTACAGGATCGCACAAATTCCACAGCAAACCATACGCTTCCAACCCAACCGAGTTCAGAAGGAAGTACAGCAGTTTTAATTTTATCGTCTTCGCATTTTGCCTCCATAAAGTACGAGTCTCTTAACCCTTGCAATTTCGCCAGTCATCTATGCCCGTCCGATATTCTCGTACACCTGTTACCATGTTTGCAGCTGTAATAAATGTATCATTGCCACCAGGCAAACGCCAGCTGGTGTTTTTATTTGGTGTATCATTCGGCATATCCAGAAAAAAGTTTTGGTTTGTTTCACGTTCTATTTTAACTAACAGTTATTGACTAACTGTGTAATGTTTTTCCGCGTTGCCAGTGTAGTATATATCAAAAAGGTCAGTTTGGCAAGAAGATTGCGACTGCTTTATTATTCTATTCGTTTCTTAGAAGTATATATATATATTTATATATATATATATATATATATATATATATATATATATATATATATATGTATATATATATGTATATATATAAATATATATATATACATATATGTTAGGGTGGGTCAAATTGTAGGGGGCCGAAAAAAATGTTAAGGGGCTCATCGAGATTCTTGTTCTACGGGTCATTTGAAGATACTTTTCCAAAGAAACCATAGCTCTAAAATGATTTTCGAGCCCCCGGCTTTTTCAAAATAAGTTTTTTCCCCAAATACTCAAGAATAGATGTAAAAAAAAATGCTATTTTCTCTAGCCAAATGTGTATGTGGGGGTTTTTGGATCGAGGAATCCATTTTTGAGATCTATTTTTATTTTTGAGCACCACCAGAGGGCGCTTTCGTTCATTTTTTAATTTTGTCGTTTTTTTTTGGGTCAATTTACGAAATTTTTCGTGTAAATTGACGAATATTTGACTTTCTCATAAGACAACCCAAAACTTTAAATAGCCCAGAGTGTTTAGCGTTAAAAATGATGGGGGAAGGGGGGGGTTATTCATTCACGACCTATATCGAATTTAAGACAAAGAGTAAACAAAGCATATTTTACTTTATTTTTTTCTTCTAAAATTCAACATAACAAATAATAAAAGCATATAAAATGTAATTAATAAAAAAAATTAATTGAATTCAGTAATTAAGAAACAAAACGAAGAGTTTTAGGAAATAAACGCGAAGGAGTTATTTTTGAAAGTCTTTCTTGCTGTCAAGTCAAGGCACACAAACCAATGCAGTGGTGTGTTTAACTGCATTTCGAATCGTCGCAAAATTCCATTTCTTATGCCAGTATTTGCTCGCTCACCATCACAGCATATGCCAATCAAAGAATCTAGAGACATTGCTTTGTTGATGAAAAATTCGTTCAATGTGATGACTTTGTGTTCAGAATCTTCATTTTCTACTTTTATGTAGCCTAATAATTGGGAATGTGGTTCCTTTAAAACAACTAGGTGAGGTTCTTTCACCATCCTTGGATGAAATTTGTTATCGATTTTTTCCATCGTTAAAGAATCATTTTTTCTGCCGTCGAAGCATCATACCGATTATGAAGCACTTTTTGTCTACATTTAACTTTTTCTCTACGAACTTTAGACTTGTCCATAATGACAAGATTGCCATGACCATCTTTGACGCCAATGTCTTCCATAAGAGATGTTGCCAATGCTGATGCTATTCTATCTGACACACCAAATCTGTCACACATCATAGCAAACTTGAAAGCATCGTATCTGGGTGTATATGGTCCTCGTTTCGTTTGAGATGCATTTTGTGCTTCTACTAAATGTGTACTATGCTCATAATCACTTTCCTGGTCTTCTTCTGGCACGTATGTTAGACCCTGGCTCTCTTCAATTGTTTCTATTATTGTAGATGTAGGTGCTTGCTCTTCAATTTCTGTCTGGTATTCCGGTATCGTAGATCTTCTGTCATTATGTTGATCCATCATAAACTCTTTCAACTCTTCTGGAATCATTCCACATGAGCATAGAGCAGCTTTCAAGTCACATTTACATTTCCCAATGTAAAATAATTCTTTTATGGATCGTAAGAAAGATGTGAGACTGGAGCCTTTTGCTTTGCATTTATCTGCATTGTAGTATTTGTCAAGCAAGGTATTCAATTTTCTAACAATATTTCGTTTGCATATAATTTCAATATTTAGTTTGCTCCAAAT